>JADRCD010204922.1:0-14316 GCA_019843815.1 Montemys delectorum | reverse complement strand
AAAACAAGGTACCAATCTAGATTACTATACCTAGCAAAACTTTCAATCACCATATATGAAGAAAACAAGATATTTCAAGACAAATCCAAAGTCAATAACTATCTACAAATCCATCCCTATAGGAAATACTAAAAGAAAAACTCCAACTCAAGAAGGATAACTCTCCATCCAAGAAAACACAGGAAATAAGCAATGCCATGCCTACAAATCAAGGAAAGCACACACACACACACACACACACACACACACACACACACCAAAACAAAAACACTATCAACTTCAAAATATCAGGAAATAATAACAATCACTGGTCATTAATATCTCTCAACATGAATGGGCTCAATTCACAAATAAAAAGACACAGGCTAACAGGATGGATGTGAAAAGAGGGTTCATTATTCTGTTGCATATAAGAAATAAACCTTAGCAAAAAAAAAAAATAAAAAAGATAAACATTACCCTAGATTAAAGGGCTAGAAAAAAGTTTTTCAAACAAAGGGTTCCAACAAGCAAGCTGGAGTAACCATTCTAATATCTAGTAAAATAGACTTTCAACCAAAATTAATCAAAAGAGACTGGGAAGGACACTTCATACTCACCAAAGGAAAAAGCTACCAAGATGACGTATCAATTCTGCACATCAACTCTCAAAACATAAGAGCACTTACATTTGTAAAAGAAACATTGCTGAAGCTTAAATCGCATATCTAACTGCACAGGTTAATAGTGGGAGACTTCAACACTTCACTGTCACAAATTGACAGGGAATCCATACAAACAATCAACAGAGAAATAATGAAATGCACGGACATTACAAATCAAATGGACCAGTGGGGCAGTGTTGGTGCATGCCTTTAATACCAGCACTTGGGAAGCTGAGGCAGGCAAATTTCTGAGTTTGAGGTCAGCCTGGTCTACAGAGTGAGTTCCAGGATAGCCAGGGGTACAACAGAGAAACCTTGTCTCAAAAAAGAAAAAGAAAACCAAAACAAAAAAACCCAAAAACAATCAAATGGACCTAACAGACATCAATAGAATTTTTCACCCAAACACAAAAGAATATACCTTCCTCTTAGCACCTCATGGATCCTTCTTCAAAATCAACCATATAGTCGCTCACAAAGTAAGCCTCAACAGGTAGAAGAAAACGGAAATAACACCTTGAATCTTATCAGACCGCTATGGATTAAAGTTGGACTTCAACAACAACAGAAACACTGGAAAGAGTACACACTCATTGAAGTTGAAGAATACTCTATGATTTCTAGATCAGAGAAGGCATAAAGAAAGAAATTGAAGACTTTCTAGAATTTAATGAAAATGAAGTCAAAATGTACCCAAAATAATGGGACACAAGGAAAGCAGTGCTAGGATGAAAGTTCATAGCATTAAGTGCCTCCGTAAAGAAATTAGAAAGGTCTTATATCAGCAATTTAAAAGCACACCTGAAACCTCTAGAAAAGAAGAGGAGTAGGAGCAGGAGGAGGAGGATGAGCAGGAGGAGGATGAGCAGGAGGAGGAGGATGAGCAGGAGGAGGAGGAGAAGGAGAAGCAGGAGGAGGAAGAGGAGGAGACAGAGATCAAAGCAAGCACACTAAAGAAATGTGGAAGAAGGCAGAGTGTATTGTTGATGGGGTGCCCAAAGGGTCCCTATCCATTCAGAGAAGTAGAGGAGGGAGGAAGGATTGTGGGAGGGGTGATGGGGAGAGGGGCAGCTAGTGGGATGTAAAGTAAGTAAAAATATTAAATAAAAAAGATTAAAAATGTTAAGTTACATCAGCAAAATTAATTTATTTTCTGCACACAAAAGTGAATTTTATAAATAATTTCATAAGAGTTATCCTTAGTATGTTAATGAAACTAAGGCCCAAAGTTAGTACACAATTTATTTTTTAAGTTATTGCACATGTAAGGTGATCATGAGATCAGCCATGGGATTAGGTTCTCTCCTTTTGCCATGTAGGTTCAAATTCAATCAACAAGTATGGCAGCCATTGGCCACCGAGCACTCTTACTGCTTCACAATCCAATTTACTGCCTCTTTACTCAGGATATGTATAGGAAGTCTACATCTTCACAAAGTTCCCTTGTTATATTTATTTTTGTCCTTAACACATGACATTTCTCCTGTGCTTATAAATATATTCCAAAAAAATGCTGTCACTACTTCCCTTATCTGGTAGTCTGAATAGGAATGGCCCCCATAGAGTCAGGTATTTGAATGCTTGGCCCATGATTGGCTCTAACAGAAGGTATGTCTTTGCTGGAGGAGGTGTGGCCTTGTTGGAAGAAATGTGTCACTGTGGGGGTGGGCTGTAAGGTTTCATATCCTTAAGGAAAGCCCAGTGTGGAACAGCACAGTCTCTTCTACTGCCTCCTGATCAAGATATAGAACTCTTGGCTTCACCAGTATCCTGTCTGCCTACGCACATCCATGTTCTCAGCCATGACAGTAGTGGACTAAACTTGTGAAACAGTAAGCCAGCCCTGATTAAATGCTGTTTTTGAAAGAATTACTTGGTCACAGTATCTCTTCATAGCGATAAAGCCCTAACTAGGACAACTTCTTAGCAATACTTTAGCTTCTGATTACTATGATCATTTTTGTTGGAAAGAATTCTGCTTTAAATACAAAAATCATAATTCTATGGAAATATCATGGATGCTTTTTTCTAAGTAAAAATATTACTTTTATCAATATTTACCACTTATATGATTATTTTCCAGTTCAGTGAACAAAACCCTGGGCAAGGCTTTGAGAATACCAGATAACACTACTATAACTAAGCTCTACATGCACCATTTAAATTATTCTTTCACTAGGGTATTACATCAAAGTTGGATTTTACTGAACTCTGTTAAAAAACAGTAAAGGCTAAAAATATCAGATTTGTTTGACCTAAAAAACGATTCATTGGAAAGAATAATTTTTCTCCTTACACTTTAGACATGAGTGGCAGAAACCTTGGCCATTCATGATGGCAAGGTAGCGACAAACACTCTCAAAATCCACATTCAATGCCCCATATAAATTCAACTAAGAAACAGTGACTGTGTTTTGGATTTATAAATCTATATTTCATTCACATTTGGAAATTATCACTTAGAAAAATAATATATTTATAATAATCACAATATTTTAAAATGCTTATTTATTCTTTATTGATGAAATATTCATAATTAAGAAAAACACTCAAATACTACTTACAATAGGATTGTTCTTGAAAGTACTTTATGAAAACATCATCTTTCAGCAAATCAAATTTAGACTGTATTTAAACTTTTTAGTAATGATATATATATATATAATATATCATTACTAGTAATGATATATAATATATATACATATATATATGTATATATATATATTTGATAATATTCAGTACCCCATTTCTTCCAGAAACACTTCCACCTGCCTTCTTACCCAAATTATTGTTTTCTCTTTCCTCAGTCTTGGCTTTGGGGACCTGCCCTGGATTGTGATCAATCTGCCAGAAGTAATATGTTCAGCAAAGTGTGGGACTTGTGATGGAAATAGTACATCCATTATGAAAATGTCATAATAAAACCCATTATTATGTATAAGATATATATGGTAATAATCATAAACTTTAAATTTGATTTGTACTTAACAAGGAGACAAATTTGTACCAATAGCAATGTTGTACTAAAGAATGTAAATATTTTAAAAGTCAATAAACTGGGTTACCAAAGTTCTTTCTAGAAAATATAGACTCAATTATAAGCATCATAAGCTATTATAAGTACCATAGCTACCTTTTATGTAAATAGCAATATGTAGACATTAAACAATATTACACACCTGACTTTCTCACCCCATACAATAGCTTCATTAAATAGTTATTTTGTTAATTTGTTTATGAAAATGAGGCTTAAATGGTTCTGGTGTCTGTCTTATTATATAGTAAAGGATATTTACTGTCTCATCCTTTTTGTCAAAGTAAATATTATTCTTCACTCAAATATGCATTTCTAACAGTAATCCTTTAAAGGTTAATATGAAATGTATAAATTGTTACTTCATTGATGTAAAAGCTATTGATTTTATCAGCTACTTAGCGTTGTTTTCATTCCTTAGAATGGATGTTTGTTGTCCTAAATATCTTCCTATTTGTACATCTGTTTGTTATGAACTCATGTTATTTATATAACTAATATTACTAATCACCTGTTTGACTACAGGGTTAAAATGTCTATTTTTATTGTAGATTAAAAATTAACTATACAATTTTTTTCATTAAAATAATAGTATATAAGATTTTAATATGGTTTTACCCTGAAAATTAGCAAAGTTGCTTTGATAATGTCTGTGTTATATTTGTACAGTGAGGGAAAAGACATTATAAACTTAAGGGCCCAGTATAACACCATTTGTTTACTAAAATGCATTTAAATAGAAATAATAAAGAAATTAAGCCTGTATGGTTCATGTACAAATGAAAGGGGCCAAAGAATTACTTGGTAAGTACAAATAGAACTCAGTATAAATTTCCTGAACTTTTAGCCACAATATATTTTAAAAGTGATAAATGCATCACTATTAAAAAGTTTGAATAACTTTTTAATATATATTTCAAAGCACTTTCAGAGATATATTCAAGTTGTCCTATCTAACTCTTTTTTTAGGTTTCACCTCTGTGACACAAATGGATAAGTTCCTAATGTACAACAATAAACTATTTTTTTTTTTTTTAGAAAATTTGGCTTAAAGCAGGCCAACCAAAAGAAATATTGCTCCTATTTTAATGTCACTGATGGTGAAAATATATATTTAGCCAACATATACTCATATATTTTCAGGTGACATAGAAATGCACAAGACAAAAATATCATTCAGGTAGATTAATTTTGTTTCCAGCCAACTCTTTTTGCAACATGATGTCTGTGATTTGCAGTCCCATTATTTGAAAATAGTCCAGATTCAGTCAGGCAGTTACAAACGTATTTTAAGATATTTTACATCTTAGCTTAGAAGTGCATCCCACTAGACTAGTCATTCATTGGAACCATAAATTCTTAAGGGGCATTTGAGGGAAGGAGAGCTAAGATGAACATTATTCCCTGCTGTAACATTATTCATATTGTGCAAAACTGAACTTCTGGTTTTCTTCTGGTTGGTTTTATTGCACTTTAGGTAAGTTTCAGGGAGTTCTGTTCTTCATACACTTGATTTGTGGAGAGAGCATAGAGTTCACTTTAAGAAACTCATAAATCTTAAAAAGTCAGAAAAATGTTTAAAAATGGCAAAATAACACTATCTCTAACAGTTCTGATCACTTTGCTTTCCTAATCATCTATGTTATTTCCTTCTATTTGTGAGAAAGATTTAGAAATTTCCCCCAAATAAAGCTTCAACAGAATACTGATTGGAAGCATTGATTGTTCCCAACACTGAAGATGTTTTTAACTCACTGAAGTCAGTGAAACTACTTTATTTCATTTCATATAATAGATTAAAATGCAAAGGTTTCAATCAATAACATCAATACATAAAAACATAAATGACATAGAATGACAAAAATAATTCAACCAATTGTTTACTTTGGCCTAGTCTGTTATTTGGCAGTGGTGGCACAGAGTTCTATGATGTAACTCACCTCATCCTGTAGACTTGAATTTGCTCTCTGAGACTTTTCATCCATCTTTCTCTCCTACTCATATCTAAATTACATCCATTGCAACTGTGTTTCCCCTATCTCTAATTTACCAGAGCATTTTATTTTTGTCAAAGTCGGTATAACTGGAAACCTGAAGTTAAAGAGAGGGAGACACTCTTTTTAAAAATGATATCATCATTTGCCATAGAAACAAATTAATGTCTAACTTATCTGGAATCACAGATTTCCACTATTTTACTTAATAGTCATTGACCTACCATATCATTTAATATATGTTAAAATCTGTTAATGAATCTAGAAATCATGGATGGGAATCCTTGATTTTATGTTTATTATAACCCTAATGATATTATCTCTAGTAATAGATTTATATTTTCTTTCTACATAGAGAATCAGAATCATCAGTCCCGGATTTTCAAAAGTCATGCAATAAAAGCTAAGATGGTCAAAGGATACTAACAAGTAATGCACAAACTTTATAAATATCTGTGTTGAGGTCTAATTCCCAATGGATTTGGGAGTATGATCAGTCTATATAAAGCTCTAAGAACTGCATCTGTCTAAAACATTGGCAACCTTAACATCTCTAAGAGCTGAGCTAATTGGACTCTTGGAATCCTTCCCACTGTCCTTTGCATCTACTGTTTTTCCAATACTGTAACTCTAGTGCTAACAGAATAACAAAGACAGCTGGCTCTATAGAAAAACTCAAAAGGACGACAAGAAAAATCTATATTCAAATAGCACAAAGAGTCTCAGACTGACTCAAGTGCCTTCAACTTCCTGTATCAGGGTGCCTTTCTTCTCCAGTGAACAACCAAAGATGTGCTCACAGAAAGAAGTGCACAGGAAGGAACTCTCAAATATATACTCAGTGACAAGTAATTGAAATTACAGTCTACCCTAATTTTATACTAATTAAAATATATTTCTACTCTAGGATAGTATAATGTAGATAAGAGGAATTTTGACATTTAATACTCAAATTAGAAAAATTGTAGTTAAAATTATAAAATAAATAGATTTTGTAGGACAAAAAGGACATTTTTCTGTGGGAAGGTTAAGAGATTTAATATTCCCTGAGGTACATGCTTTTAAGCAGCACAAAGGACGAAATCTGGAAGCAAAATAGGAAAAATTTAGTCCAGAAACTTTTACTATCCTGGCTTTACTGATGCTAATGAGAATAATTAAATCCACAGAAAAAGAAGTGAAGAGGGATTCAAGTTCACCACCCTTCTTGGTGTCTTTAAGTTTCTGTGTTTTTTGTAGCCTGCCCCCTCACCATGGATGGTTCCCTTCAGTGTTCACACCTACTACTTTATGCCTCCTCTCACTTACTTCTTCAGAGATTTTCTGATTTTCATAAGGTAAGCTTATAGTAATATATATTTCATATGAGGGCATTTTATACTACTGATTTAAAATTAAAAATTCTAAGGAGTTTCTATTTTTGCTAAGTTTCAAATTTGCTGTTTCTACTCGATAGAAGACTAATGCTTGCTAATGTGAATATTCTAGGTTTTATTTCAATCATAAAAGAAAATAGATTGTTAGGAACAATAACATTATATTCCTAGCTACTCAGTCCAAAACCCTATGTCTGTATATTTGAAATGGCAATTGCTTTCTAGCATCTGTTTCTACTTCTACTTACTATTTCCCCATCTAGTCGTCATATAGTATAATATCTTGAAAGTTTAAAAATGACAATAATTAGATTATGTCACTTGCTGCTGAGACTGCTGGTTTTCTAACAATATCTATTTCTCCTTTCACTGCCATCACGACCAATAAGATCAGTAAGGGACATCTTTGCCCATCTATCCTTGCATACCTGTATGTCATACAAATGTTACCCAATCAAAGGGTAACTGAAGATATATGTATCAGAAGGAATCTTGAATACACATAGTCCCGTGGCCTTTAGCCACATGCAGAGCTCTAATGCCTTCTGAAATAGCTTAGAGTCAAAAAAGAGAATTTGTCTTTTCTATATGAGACCAGTCACATCTATCCTGGTTGGATAAAAGTAAAATACACAAGGACACCAGTACACATCTTAATTCTTAGTGATTTCCTTGTAGTCTCTAATACTGTGTTCAACATATTCTGTTCTATAAATTATGGCAGTTTTAACCTAGAGGTGCAGTGCTCTGCCAACGTTTCTTTGATTCTTTAGACTATTGTCTCTAAAACAAATAATACTATGGCTCCCTAACACTCAGTGACCAAAGGTCATGGGCTTATATTGTTCTACTCAACCTTAGATCTAGCTACTACACTTCAAACATCAAAGGGTAAATTAATCCAAGTGGAAAGAGAACATTTTTGAGCCCTCAAGAATGTAATGGCAGAGACATAGCTGGCTGCAGCCCAGAGGATTAACAAGCTTCATGCACATCTCTGCTCCCACACACACCAGACTCAAACTAAACCAGCTATAACTTCTACTTAGCAGACACCAACGGATTTCAAATTATAGGAAAAGCTGTTCTTTCTATCTATTGGAGTAATTTTTTCACAAAATGGCAATAAATTATTTTAATAGTAGCCCCACTCTATTAGATCTATGGGCACAGAGACAGTACACAAATTTTAAAATGGCCTGATATGTTAAGAAATTGGACTGAGAAGAGTACTTGAAGTGAACATGACTGATATATTATGGATAGCAATGGATGCTTCAGAAGACAAGGAGCATGAATAGAAAAGCAAAGAACAAAAAGATCCATGCCAGGTTCCAGGTAACACTACTATGACATAGCCAATAGGCTAGCTATATTTTCTTGCAGGATTTAAAACTATTTTGGACTCAGTACTGCATTGTGAGTCTGTGCTATCTACACTGTTCAGTAGTTATTGCAATTACTCCTGTCTTTTCATCAATAAGTGCTGGGTGGACTGGAGGCAGGCAATGCCTCCTTAATTCCTTAGGCATGATTTCAGCAACTATACTTAAGCAGATATAACGAAGAAACAACACCTAGGGGGCATTATTCATATATTTGTGTAATCAAGATGATGAGATATTGGTTATATATCTTGTTCATGATATCATGATGGTGTGAAAAATATGAGAAGTCATAGTGCAGTAACTGTAGGTTGCAAAGCAAATAACCCAGGTCTTGTCTTGACCTCAGAGAATGGAAGAAAAAATTATGTACCCCAATTATTTAATTTTTGATATTTTTCAGTTTGAGAATATGGTTAAGTTCTAAAGTCAATAGAATATGATGGAAGTGATGCACCAGTGTCCACAATGTGTCTAAGGGCACCTTATCATTTCCAGATTTTGATATTGGGATGCTTACTTTACACCTAACTAC
This sequence comes from Montemys delectorum, assembly GCA_019843815.1. Lineage (NCBI taxonomy): Eukaryota > Metazoa > Chordata > Mammalia > Rodentia > Muridae > Montemys > Montemys delectorum. Next base: position 5,348 of record JADRCD010204922.1, on the reverse strand, counting down.
TAAACAATAAAACACATATACAGGCCAGTGAAGCTATGTTTCAGTAAATTGACATGTATAGGAACAGAGGTGCCTCTCAATTGCTGATTAATATCCAGCCAGTTACAGTACTTCTTTTTTTCATATATGCTATGTATTTCTACACTAGATTTTCCCATTCCTACGATCAGGGCTTATATAACAAAAATAAAGCTTGCTTGGCTTAGATTAGAGACAAGAACTATAAATCCATCACTGCCCTTTCATTGTAGAAATCATAGAGTGGTCTTGCATATAGCTAAAACTCTAATTACAGATTCTTTCCCTGCTTGTAAACATTCAAAGATTTCTCAAGGAGTTCTAAAACAAACACATTTATTTCCAGTACTGAATCTCTCTTGACTGGACTTTTGATTGGGTTTTCAAAGTCATTGTCATTCTCAGTTATTGTTTCACATTGATTTACAGGTTCATGAGATTCCTTTTTCAAATTGCTCCAGTTTTCTCAGAAGCAGAACATATCTGACGTTGATAACTAGAATTCAGTATGCATCCTATTTAACCATTTCCCTTGCTGTCTTACCCTATTAGAGTGCTCAATTCCATTTATTCACGGTGCCACTACCACTGCAGTTAACTTCATTTATTTGTGGCTTTCGTATAACTTCCTATTAGATTTCAGTATCAGAGAACATCATTTGCATGTGTCTCTAAGGACAGGTATAATACAAAGTAAGTATTAAACATATATGTGAAGTGAATCATGGTTATGTGTTTTTATTTGACATCTTTTCTAATCATGTGATGAAGTTGATTTTTACTCAAAGTTAACAGGAAAATAGAAAAAAATTGCACATTTTTGCATTCTACTTACATGGCTCAATATGATAAGAAGATAAAATTCAAATTGTTTAAATGTGTAAAAATTAAATTGATTAAATTAAATTAAATTAAAAGGAGCATCACTAATGTAAAACTAATTAAAAAACTAGGTATTAACATAAAAGAATATAAGTAAAAAAACAAAATTGAGTATAGAATTATTTAGTTTTCAATAGATCTGCTGACATAAGGGTGTTAGACTTATTAGACAAGTGTTAGGATTATTGACAGACAATTATTTTCGTGAAAATAGTATTAAAATAAACTGCTCCCCAGGCAGGTCCATCCCCTTCTCCTCCATTGCTGTCTTTCATCTGTTGATCCCATCAGATGAACCTGGAACTTGATCTTCCTGTCAGGCAGCTCAGTTTATGATAATTTTTCTATCTCCTCCTTACAAGCTGGTGCACAATTCTTAAGGCCATATGGCTCTAGAACAATTTATTTAGAACAAAATTTCACCCCAGATGATACATGAGTGGAGATATCACATTTTACTGTTTATTTTAGCTAACATCCATTGACAATGTACAATTTAAATATTAAAGTACTTTAAAGGATATTAATACAATTACCTTTTTCTAAAAGAAATAGTGTAGCCCTAACTAATGTAACTTTAACAAGATAAAAATTGAAATGTGACTGAATCAGAGTGACTAAGTTTCATTTTTAAACATCTAAAATATGTTTCAATTCTACACATCATTTTTCCTTATGTGTTTTTTCAGGACATCTCCATTTGCATACATTTAATTTGTATAAATTAAAATATACAAAAATAAGTTTATTTTTTTAAACAAAGGTAAATCTGAACATTTCCCTATCTTTTATAAGAAATAACTTTTTATTAGCAGCAATCTGGTAGTTCCTCTTCATGAGACTTATATTCAAGACTATAGATATTTTTAAAACATGAACGATAATATTCCAATTCAATCTTAAAAATTTCCACATCTCAGTTGGTGAAGGACCCTGTCATTATCTACAGGAACTATTTTAACTCACTATGAAATCATTTTACTCTGTATTTCCTTGGTGTCTGATCTATTTCTAATACTGTTATAATAGTGTCTGTAATAACCAAATCTGATATAATTAGGACTACATGAAATTTTTCATTGCTCCTTCAAAGCACACAGAATTTAAACTTATTTTTACTGCACATATGAGTGTTCTGAAGGCAGACATTAATTCTTTTCTTAAAAGTGGCTTCTTCTCTCATACAATACATTGCAATCACAGTTCCCCTCCCTCCACTGCGCCTATATCCCTTTTACTTTCTGTCTCCCTAAGGTCCACTCCTCCTCCATTTCATCTTCAGAAAAAAAAAAAAGCAGTTCTCCAAGAGACTAGATACAGACCAACAGTACAAAAAGTAACAAAATAAGACCAAGAAATACCCCTTCTATGAAGGCTGAACACGCACACCCAATGGGAGCAGAAGTGTTCCAAGAGCAGGCAAAAGAGTCAGAGGTGCTCCTGTTGCTACTGTTAGGAGATCCACAGCATCACCAGCCTTACAGCCACAGCATGTTTGCAAAGAGCCTGGTGCAGACCCATGCAGGCCCCGTGCTTTCTGTTTTATTTCAGCCTTTTATACAACTAAATAATTTCAAAAAATTCAAAGTATCTATGTATGTCTTTATGTGAACAATTTAGAAACTGAAATATCAAGCCTAGTTTATATTTTTGATATACTTGTAATTTTCTCAGAAAAGGAACCTGCAAATTATATGGAAGGGCCCACAATAACTTAAAATATACATCTTTATAGGGAAAGAAATGTAAGACGACGTAACTCATGTGACAGCGTACTTGCATAGCTGTCTATTCCCAGGACCACGTAAACTGGACATGGTGGTGCATGCTTATGATCCTAGCATTTAGAAGATGGGGGAAGGAAGATGCGAAGTTAAGAGTCGTTTTTGACTACATTATCAGATGAAATTTGGCCTGCCTCCAAAAAGGCTAATTTCTTCGATTACTATTTTTTTATTTTATATTACCTTCTTGTATAATTATTTTGTGAGAAAGCGCATAGATGTACACATACCATAGCACACTTGTGGAAATCAAAGGGCCTCTTAGCAGAACTACCTCTCTCCTTCCATCACGTGAGCCCCAGAGATTCAACTCAGGACATCCAACTTTGCAGCTGGCCACGTTATATGAGCTGACCTATTTCATCAACCACTGACTACTGACTCTTTAAGAAATAATCTGAGAGTAGGTCAAAGCTGAGTTGCTGGAAAGATAAATTTATGAGTTAGTCAAATTTTGACATCAATTCTAGGTAACATTTATTAAACATTATTACAATTGTCCTTACTTCAAACAGTTTTAAGGTTATGAGTTTTTAAAGATATGAGGTAATATAAATCCAAATATATGTATATATACATATATATCCACAAAGGTATAAACATGCTATTTATACATGATTGTGAGGAAGGCCCTTGGACCTATCATCATCCTCATCGGATCTCTGAAGTACTGAAGTTGCAATGTTGTACTGTTGCATTAGTTGAATGCATTGAAGTTTTAAAATGAATATTTTACTAAATAAATTAAGTGGGATTATTTGTTTGGGATAAAAAATATTTACCTTGTTCTGAAATGAATATTGCCACTGTCCCGTTTATTTTACTGATCACAATGTATAAAGATGATGCTGCCTTAGGCCAATATTTATTTAACATTTTGCTTTCTTTTGGCGTTGTTTCTGTCTTTGATCGTTCTTCCCTTCAGAAAACAAAAACCACTCTATCCAAACATTTCATCACGATATAACTGGAAGATTCTATATAATAAATAACTATTTGAATATGAGAAGGATGTATATATTTTGATAATTATAACTTAAAAATAAAATATATAATTTTAACCTTGAAGTGTTTCATACTTTCAACAATCATACATAGTATAATGTAAATATAAATTATACAAGTTTAGGAAATATAAAAAACCAATTATTTAATACTGAATACATTATATATTCAGAATAAGAAGTGCTTCTTAAATTTATTTCTAGTAGTCATTTGAGTGAATATCCAGAGAATAGAATATTTTATTTATAATTTTTAACATATGAGTTGATAACACAGTAAAACAAAATATGTACAACATGATAAGAAAATCAGCAAGACTATATCTAATAATTTATTAATTGAATCTAAGTATATAAAATGATAAGCAAGTTATATAAAAATAAATTTATCAACTAAGTAATGATAGATTTAACTTCATAAACCAAAGAATATACAATTTTATCTCATTTTAAAACTTTTAAATGTCATGAGTATGATGTTTATTCTTGCTCTTAATCTTTAATTTCAAACAGAAATTTTATTCAGACAGAAAAATATTTTTAAATATGAAAGAGATATTTAAAATTCTTTGTTATATCTTTAATTTTCGTTATTTTTATGGTAGGAATTAGCATCATTTTATTTTATTATGGATATTTTCAATTCATGTTCATTTTTCAAAATAGAAGAACAAAAAGAAGAACATTTGGAAATATGAAAGTCCTCATCCAAGCTGTGATTTAAGGATTCCAGAATCTGGACTGCCAAAGGCATGTCGACACGCCCTACTAGACGATCTGATGATGTGTTCATTTAAAATGAAGTTATATAAGTAGACTGGGTAAGCAGATAGAGCAATGTCCAAACTATTCAGGTGAAAAAAATAAAAAACATGAATTCTATAGGAAGAGGGGATGATCATCAGTCATTACCATAAGTGAGAGATCAATAATGTACAAAATGAGTTTACACACATGAGATTGAACTGCTTTAGGGTACATGCATATTTGAAAATCATTGCAAATAATACCACTTTATAATACCCAATATTAATATTATTTCAGAAAATAATTTGCATATTATCCTTTGGAAAGTTCAAAGTAATGGGAATTATTCCTTCAAAATATGGATGATCAAAATTCTGGTTTAGAAGAAACCACCATTGAAAGAGAATGTATTAGATATATAATGTAAGAAAAGATTTAGAGGAAAATAAATCACATAAAAGTTTCCTATAATTCTCTGGATGAAAGGTCATGGGACCCTTGAGACTGTTTTGTGGCAGTGGTAATAGAAAGGAAAGGACATATCTGAACCATTGTGTGAAATAAATTGAGTGAGCTTCCTGAGCAATTGGAAATAGAAATAGAAAGAATAGCTAGATGTATCCATGACAATACACCGGGGTGTGCTGGGGTGAGTTTGGCAGCGAATGTGAGCTCCTCATGTTATCAATCAGTTATCTATGAGCCTTGTAAATTCTAATAGCAATGTGTTTTCTGCTAATGTTAATATGCTGCTAATTCTCAGTTCTCAGATTACATATAAAATATCAGAAAGTGCTTGTGATTTTGTATTATCATTTTTTGATTTATAAATAATGTGTTAGCAGTTGCTATAGAAAACAAGAAAATGTTTCTTTGTGTTTTGTTTCCCTATGATGACATTCAGCCCTCACTG
>JADRCD010204920.1:33146-45043 GCA_019843815.1 Montemys delectorum | reverse complement strand
AGGGAGGCAGAGGCAGGCGGATTTCTGAGTTCGAGGCCAGCCTGGTCTACAGAGTGAGTTCCAGGACAACCAGGGCTACACAGAAACCCTGTCTCGACCTGCCTCCACCTCTCCCTCCCCCCCCCCCCACCCCCCCCCCAAAAAAAAAAAAAAAACCCGGCTGAGAACCTGCTTGTTCCCTGTGATGGTTTATATATATGCTTGGCCCAGGGAGTGGCATTATTAGAAAGAAGGTGTAGTCCTGTTGGAGTAGGCGTGGCCTTGTTGGAGTAGGGCTGTCACTGTAGGTGTGGGCTTTGAGACCCTCCTCCTAGCTGCCTGGAAATCAGTATTCTGCTAGCAGCCTTCAGGCAAAGAGCTCTCAGCTCTGCCTGCACTATCCCTGTCTGGATGCTGCCACGCTCCGCCTTGATGATAATGGCTTGACCCTCTGAACCTTAAACAATTAAATGTCCTTTATAAAACTTGCGTTGGTCATGGTGTCTGTTCACAGTAGTAAGACCCTAACTAAGACATCCCCTTAAGCAAATACACCTTGTTAAATCAGTGGCTGGCATCTATGTGTGCACGCACTCGCACATACACACAAAACACAAGCAAACTCCCCGTTCTCACCCTTGGTGTCTGCCTGCTGAATGTGCCGGTGTCACATCTCAGCAGGCCTCGTCTCTACTTGGTGTGTAGAGACAGCAGCAGAGCCTAGCACACTGTGCTGGGATTTCCAGAAGTGTTTTGCTTTTGCTTTTTTTTTTTTTTAAGATTTATTTATTTATTTTATGTATATGAGTACACACTGTAGCTGTACAGGTAGTGTGAGCCTTCATCTGGTTGTTGGAAATTGATTTTTAGGACCCCTGCTCGCTCTGGCCCAAAGATTTATTTATTATTATAAGTACACTGTAGCTGTCTTCAGATATACCAGTAGAGGGCGTCAGATCTCATTACGGATGGTTGTGAGCCACCATGTGGGTGCTGGGATTTGAACTCAGGACCTCTGGAAGGGCAGCCGGTGTTCTTAACCGCTGCGCCATCTCTCCAGCCCCCACCCCCTTTTTTTGTTGTTGTTGCCTTTTCCTTTTTGGATAGGGTTTCTCTGTGTAGCCTGGCTGCCTGGAACTTTTTCTGTAGACCAGGCTGGCTTTGAACTCAGAGAGATCCCCCTGCCTCTGCCTCCTGAATGCTGGAGTTAAAGGTGTGTATTACCACCCTCCGCCTGAGTTGGGGTTTTTGTGCTAAAACTCCAGTGAATCTGGCGAACATCTCAGTGGTTTAGAGCGCTGGCTTGCTTTTCCACAGGCACCAGGTAGCCATAGGGTACACAGATGCACATGCAGGCAAAATACCCATACCCGTACAACACCACAGTCTGGGACCAGAGTGATGGCTCAGTGGTTAAGAGCACCATTTACTCTTGCAGAAGATCTGGGTTTGATTCTCAGCGGCCGGCCATACGGCGTCCAGGAATCATCTCTAGCTCCAGCTATGTGAGCACCAGGCTCACACCTATGTAGAGAGAACCTCTTGTACTGTATAGCAGCATCGCCTGCCAATAAAACAGTGTCGGCTTGCTAACTTAGGCAGAAGGTAGGAGGTGGGAGTTCCAGTACAGAGAGGACTTCTCAGAATAGAGTGAAGCCCAAAATGATTAGGCCCTCAGACACTGGAAGAAGGCAGTTGTGCGAAATGTAAGACTAGGTGACCAGGTGCATGGCAGAACTTAGAAAAGAATAACGGGGTGATAAAATTATGAGCTAGTCAGGAAATGATCCAAGGCTTTGACCTAGGCAATTATTCATGAAATACTAAGTCTCAGAGTTGTTATTTCTGGGAACAGAAAGGGCATGTGGAAAAACAGAAGGTTACAGGTGACATTAACTACACACTTAGTGCACACGCGTACATGTGGGCAAAGCGTGGCACATGCCCTGAATGCTATCATGTTGGAGGCAGAGGCCCTCTGATCATTGAGTTTCAGGCCAGCCAGGGCTACATAGTGAGACCCTGTCTCAAAAACTCTACAACTTGCCAGGCTGTGGTGGTGTACACATTTAATCCCAGCACTTAGGAGGCAGAGGCAGGTGAATCTCTGAGTTTAAGGGCAGCCTGGTCAACAGAGCAAGTTCCAGGACAGCCAGGGCTACACAGAGAAACCTTTAGTCTCAGCACTTGGAAAGAAGAGGCAGGTGGATCTCTGTGAGTTTGAGGGCAACCTGGTTTACAAAGCCAAGTTTTGGAACAGCTAGGGCTACTCAGAGAAACCCTGTCAAAAAAGCCAAAACAAAAATTTGGTTTTGGATGGCTCAATGGTTAAGAGCACTGGCTGCTCTTCCAAATGTCCTGAGTTCAAATCCCAGCAACTGCATGGTAGCTTACAACCACAGCAGTGGGATCCAATGCCCTCTTCTGGTGTGTCTGGGTACACAATGACGGGGTACTCATGTACATAAAATAAATAAGATCTTGGGGGCTGGTGAGATGGCTCAGTGGGTAAGAGCACTGACTGCTTTACCGAAGGTCCTGAGTTCAAATCCCAGCAACCACATGGTGGCTCACAACCATTTGTAATGAGGTCTGATGCCCTCTTCTGGGGTGTCTGAAAACTGCTACAGTGTATTTACATATAACACTAAATAAATACATTTTTTTAAAAAAATAAAATCTTAATTAAAAAAATTTTTAAAAAGAAATTTAGTTTTGGGCTAGTGAGATATCTCACAGATTAAGAGCCCTTACAGCCCTAGAGGAGGACCCAGGTTCAGATCCCAGCACACACATGGTGGCTCACAGTTGCTTGTAAATTTAATTACAGGGGATCCAATGGCCTCTGTGGACACCAGAACACATGGATACACACGGAGACACATATACACATAGGAAATAGCAGCTGCCAGAGCTTTTGTCTGAGGTGAATCATGAATTATGGGCTTCAGTTTTCCCAAGTGAAAGATCTCTTGGGGCTCCTGGGGATGCATCCATTATACTGAGTCCTGATCTCAACCCACAGCCTATCTGTGCCCCTGGCTGTCGGGGAAGCACTCTAACTTCCTGGCCCCATCATTATCCTTTTTGGGATATTAGTTGCCATTGCCAAGGTCTGTGCCAAAGGGACCCTCCCATGCCCAGTTTACAGGGCTGCAGAGCTCAGTGACCCAGCATCTTCATGCTGGTTTGCGGCTTAGCTCCTGGGATAGATGACTGTCTGGTACAACATTTTAAATTCCAGTAACTTATATTATCTAGGCTTCTATCTATCTCTTTAAAAACACTATATATATTCATATGTGTATGAATGGGGTGGGAGTCTCACGTAGCCCTGGCTGTCCACTCTATATGTAGACCAGGCTGGCTTGGAATGCACAGACAGACTCCTCTGCCTTTGCCTCTTGAGGGCTGGGATTAGTAGTGCCTGGCTATCAGATTTCATTTTGAGATAGGGTAGCATGTAACCCTGGCTGGCCTCAAACTAATTTTGCTCCTTCCACCTGCAAAATATTGGTTTTATAGGCGGACACCACGATGCCCGGTTTTGTCGCTTTGTTTGGGCTCTTTGCCCCTGTCAACATTGGCCAACTATGATCCCAATCTTCCGGACCTGTCTGTTCCCAGGTGTGTGGGCATGGCAGGTGAGTTGTTGCCTTCTAGTGGCTCCTGGTTTCCATGACTACAGGTTTCTCTGTTCAAACGCACTTTTCATCCTGGACGTTGGTGTCACCTTGAGTGACAGATTTTCTTGGCTAACAGTGCTTCTTCTGGATTCACCGGGGTCAGGAGCAACCTAAACCCTTAACCCCGGTTCTGAGTCAGATTGATTAGCCAGCTTCGGGAAGTGGTGATCACCAGTCAGTAACCGAGGCTAGAAAATCTGCAGTGTGCAAAAGCAGCCACCAGGAGGTGACAAAGGGCAACAAGGGACCAGGAAGCATGCGCACTGAAAGAATCAAAGGGCTGTGAAGGGGACGGCTAGGTGGCTGTGTGTCCTTAAGCACTGTGGGGCGAAGAGCGGCCACTGACTGGCCCATGGCTGTAATCCCAGCATAGGGAGGAGGATGGGGATCACCGGTTTGAGGCCAACCTGAGCTACAAAGTCAGATCATGTTTTTTCTGACTGGAGACTTGGCTCAGCGGTTAAGAGCATCGCCTGCCCTTGCAGAGGTCCTTGGTTGGGTTCCCAGCACACGCAATAGGAGCTTACAAGCATTTGCAACTCCCATACACGTGAAATAAATAAACCTAAAACAAAACAAGACCCACACACCAAGCAAGGGCTGGGAGTAGCGAGGTGTGGTGGTGCATGTATGTATGTGATCTCAGGCTTGGATGGCTGAGGCAGAAGAATCGCTACGAGTTCCAGGCAGAAAAGCAAGGGCTACAGGAATCTCAAAAGAAGCAAGCAAGCAAGCAAGCAAGCCAAATGAAAGGTTAGAGATGTGGCTTAGTGGTAGGGCCTGGCCGTGGGTTCTATTCTTATCACCACTCAAAACAACAGACAACAAAATACCACAACTAGGGTTCTTTTGGTAAAGTTTGTTCTGCAGGCGTGAACATGTTAGACTGGATTCCCAGGTGTAGTTTGTACCTCTGGTCCCATAGCCGGGGAGGTAGAGATAGGGGGACCTTTGGGGCCAACTGGCAAGCTAGGCTGGCTGAGGTGGTGAGGTTCAGTGAGAGAGCTTGCCTTGGAAAATAACACAGAGAGCTATTGAAAATGACACTAAGTGCTGAGCTCGAGCCTGTATTGCATGTGCACACATGTTCCCCGGGTGCCCACCATGCATGTGTGTATGCATGCTGTAATGGCTATTCCTGGTTGTCAACTTGACTATATCTGGATGAACTACAATCCAGAATTGGAAGGCTCACCTGTGATCCTAATCTGGAGGCTGGAAGATACAAGTTTCTGACTTGGATCTTGGAGTGGAGACCTTGCGGCATAATGGCTATGAATCCCAAAAGATTAAGACAGGAAGATCTCTGAGTTCAAGGTCATCTGGGACAAAGCAAGTCCCAGATCCAGGCAGGGTGGCACACACCTTTAATCTGGGCCACACCTTCTGCTTGAGACCTACATAAGGACATTGGAAGAAGGAAGATTAACTCTCTCTTCTTCCCCAGCTTGCCTTGTGGGACTGAGCAAATGCTGGATCCTTGGATTTCCATTCACAGCTGCTGCTGACCATTATTGGGGAGTTGGACTACAGACTGTAAGTCATCCACAAATTCCCTTACTATATAGAGACTGCCCATAAGTTCTGTGACTCTAGAGAACACTACTAATACACATGCCCTCCCCCACTCACACATAGGGAGAGACAGAGAGAGAGGGAGAAAGAGAGACAGACCATTTCATGAGATTGTCAATGGCATCATATACTCCCCATACTTATGGAGGCTGGAGGCAAATGGACCCCTCAGAAGATGTCCCATCCCAGCTGTAGGTGTTCCTATCTAAGACCCTAGCTAGCCCTGCTTATTGGAAAGAGAAAATGCTGAAGGATTCCTAAGGGTATTTTTGAAAACAGAAAAACTAATCCTCAATCTTCCACTTTTCCCAGCTGGATGACTTTGCTTCCTGGCCTGGGGCAGGCTGGGAGGTTTGCAGACAATGTTTGGCTCTGTCCTGTGCTTCTTGGGATGGATTCATACTATGTAGTCCAGTTTGGCCTCTAATTCATGATCCTTATGTTCATGGTAGAGCACCTACCTAGAATCCCCCAGTGAGGGGATGGGGGTATAAGTCAGTGGTAGAGCCCCTGCCTAGAATCCCCCAGTGAGGGGCCGGAGGTGTGGCTCATTGAAAGCACTTACTTATATACAAAGCTCCAGGTTCCATCCCTAGAACCATGGGGTTGGGGGGAAGGGTGTGGAGAAAAGAAAAAAAATGTCTGAAATTTAACCTCTTGTACTTTCCCCACAACGAAACATGAGCTGTAGAAGATTGCAGGAACAAACTATTAGCTCTTGAACTTGAACTAGAACTTGGTTGTTCACATCTTTTCTCTATGACAGGATTAGAAAAGGACCCTTGTGCTAGCAGCGCTCTGTGGTGTGTGTGTGTGTGTGTGTGTGTGTGTGTGTGTGTGTGTATGTGACAGTTCTCACAAAATACTAAAAACAAACACAATGTCAGGAGTTGGGGAGCTCCTGTCTCCTTCTTGCATGAATACCTACATATAAACCTTTAGGTTTCAGAAAGTTCTTAGATGTCCACGGAAGACATCATGGTTTTCATTGTGGTTATGGCTTGGCAAGTGTCATATAAAAACTCATCGGATTTTATGTTGTAGCTATAGACTGTGTGATTTCACCAAGGTGAAATGTGCAGCGTAAGGGAGACCCACATAGATACACGGGTACGTGGTTTTGGGTTTGGGAGCTGGCAGTGACTGGTTCAATGAGTCTTAGGGTTTCCTTTGGGTAAGAAGGGAACAGAGGGAATGACAACATCTGGAATTATGGCTGATGGCTGCAAGACACGGGACATGTGGAATTACTGAAGTGTGTATGTGTGTGTGTGTGTGTGTGTGTCTATCTGTCTGTCTGTCTGTCTGTCTGTCTGTCTGTCTTTGAGATGGAGTCTCATTTTCTATTCTGGGCTCATCGGGAATTCAAGGCAATCATCCTACATCCGCGTCCCAAGTACTAGGATTACAGGTGTAAGCCACTATGTCTGACTTACAAAAGTGATTGATATGTATGGTACATAAATTATGTCTCAGTCCATGCCACCAAGACGTTTACTTCAGATATGTGCAGTCTATGGTATATCAATCACATGTGATAAAGGTGTGTAAATCAGGGCCTGGAGAGATTTTTAGCCACTGGGCCATCCTGTGCTCTCTAACATGGACTATCTCCTGGGAGCTCACTGATCTTTGTGGGTAGGTATAATAGGTATATATTAGTTTTTCAAGAAATCTGGGATGTTTTCAGCTATGCTTCTAAAATAGTATTTTGGGAGATGGGGTCTCACTCCGTAGCCCATGCTGATCTTGAACTCAGGGCAATCCTCTGGCCTCATCCTCTGAAAGTGTAGGATTGTATATGTGAGCTACTATATTTGGCTTCGGGTATAATGTCTTAGAAACATTTTCTGCTGATTTTTCTCTGTCCACTACTGGTGCTCCCACAAAGAGAATTTGTTATTCATAATGGATGGATTTGTTAATTTTTCTTTTTTCCTTTTTTTAATTTTTTTTTTTGTTTTGGTTTTTCAAGACAGGGTTTCTCTGTGTAGCCCTGGCTGTCCTGGAACTCACTCTGTAGACCAGGCTGGCCTCGAACTCAGAAATCTGCCTGCCTCTGCCTCCCAAGTGCTGGAATTAAAGGTGTGTGCCACCACTGCCTGGCTTTAATTATTTTTTTTTAAGATTTATTTATTTTATGTATATGAGTACACACTGTAGTTGTACAGATAGTTGTGAGCCTTCATCTGGTTTTTGGGAATTGACTTTTTTTTAGGACCTCTGCTTGCTCTGATCAACCCTGCTTGCTCCGGTAGACCCTGCTCACTCAGGCCCAAGGATTTACTTATTATTATAAATAAGTACAATGTAGCTGTCTTTAGATGCATCAGAAGAGGGCGTCAGATCTCATTACAGATGGTTGTGAGCCACCATGTGGTTGCTGGGATTTGAACTCAGGACCTTCGGAAGAGCAGTCGGTGCTCTTACCCGCTGAGCCATCTTACCAGCACTTTTTTCATATTCTTTTCTCTCTCTGTTCTTTAATAATTTAATAATTTTAATAATTGCTACCTTGAAGTTTGAATAACACTTTCCTGTTATCTCAGATTGACTGTTGGCTCCTCTAGAAAACTTGTGTGCTGGCTAAACAAGCTCCATTTTATGCCAGGCATCCATCTTGGTACCCACCAGCCATTTGTCTTTGACTCCAGTCCTTGGAAGGTAAGTTCCCAGTAACCCTGACTCTGTGATCTTCGCCCAAAAATGTACAGCCATGGCTATCTGCTTGTTATAATATGACTAACTGCTTGCTTTTTCTTCTGTAACTTCCTTACGCAGGTACCCAAAGATTGTTCTGAGTCGCCTTAAGCACTCAGCTTTGTAGAACTGAGCAGTTTTGGTTTGCTTGTGTAGATATTGAAGGTCTTCATGTGGCTTTCCCCTTTAAAAGTCCTTCTCTCCTGACTATTTTTTTGCAGCTAATCAAAAAAAAATCTTTTAATTATAATGGACCGTGTTTCTGGTCTTTTCCCAGGGCTCACAAACTCTGACTTGACTCTTTTATTTTTTGAGCCCCACATTTGTGTATTTGTTCTATTTTTTGTTTTGTTTTGTTTTGTTTTGTTTTTTGAGACAGGGTTTCTCTGTGTAGCCCTGGCTGTCCTGGATGTCAGGTCTACTTTGTAGACCAGGCTGGCCTCAAACTCAGAAATCCACCTGCCTCTGCCTCCCAAGTGCTGGGATTAAAGGCATGTGCCACCACCGCCCAGCATATTTGTTCTATTTTTAAAATTTTCTATTTTTGCCAGGTAGTGGTGGCACACGCCTTTGATCCCAGCACTAGAGAGGTAGAGAGACAGGCAGATTTCTGAGTTCGAGGCTAGCCTGGCCTACAAAGTGAGTTCCAGGACAGCCAGGGCTACACAGAGAAACCCTGTCTCGGAAAAACTAAAAAAAAAAAAAAAAAAAATTGTGTTTTTTAAGATTTGTTCTGTTTGTGTGTGTGTGTGCATGTGTGCGTTCGTGCAGGCGTGTGCACATGTGTGGCTATGTTCATCTGAATACAGATATCCATGGAGGCCAGAGACATCAGATCCCCTGAAGTTAGGTTCTGAGTTATGGGTTTCTCCATGTGTGTCCTGGGAAGTTCTGCTAGCTGCTCTGCAGGAGCGGTGTGCACACTCTCCAACCCTGGCTATCCCTCCACCTTTGAGCAGGACACACTCTTAACTGCTGGACCATCTTTCCAGCCACTTTAGGGGTTTACTTTATTGTCAATTATGTGAAGTGGAAATTTCTGGTTTCTTTGGAAACTCAGTTGTGTCACACGATGTTGTTCTGGAAGCTGTCTTCTGAGAGGGCACAAGATAGTTTTCTGGAAGCTGCTGTGTGAGAGAATGTTTTGCTGAAGCAGATGCTTGAGAGAGCACATGATGTTTGATCGAGCCACTGCTACTGATTCGTCTTTGGTGTTTGGTCTTGGACTGGACTGCTCATAACCTGACAACAAAGACTGGAATCACCCTGAAGAAGTACTTCTAAACAGGTCCACGACTCCATTTTCCTATTAACCTTTCTCCTCTACCTCTGGTTGGTGGGATAGAGGGGAGGTTGAAGTGTTTAAGAATCCTAAATAAAGTAGGTTTAGAAAATCTAAGCCTACAATTATGTGTCTACTGGCTTGTCTCTATGTGGAGATGTGCAAGTGAACACAGGCATTTGAAAATGGCAAAGGTATTAGATCCCTGGAGCTGCAGTTACAGTGGCTGTCACCTGTGTGAGTGTTGGAAACTGCACGTGGGTTCCCTGGTAAAGCAGTATGCGCTTTGAGCTGCTAGGCAGTCTCTCCAGGTTCTCATCTGTTCTATTTTTATATTTCTTTTTTTGGGGGGGTTTCAAGACAGAGTTTCTCTGTGTAGCCCTGGCTGTCCTGGAACTCACTCTGTAGACTAGGCTGGCCTCGAACTCAGAAATCCGCCTGCCTCTGCCTCCCAAGTGCTGGGATTAAAGGTGTGCACCACCACCACTCTGCCCATTTAAAGAATCTTAAATACTGGTTTAAGATGTACAACCACTCTGGAACTCAATCTGGCCATTTCTCAGAAAATTGGAAATAGTTCTACCTGAAGACCCAGTTATATCGTTCCTGGGCATATACCCAAAAGATGCTCTACCATACCACAAGGATATGTGCTCCACTATGTTCATAGCAGCTTTATTCATAAACTGGAAACATAAAGCCAGAAACTGGAAACAAGTCAGATGTCCCTCAACCGAAGAATGGATACAGAAAATGTGGATCGTTTACACAATGGAATACTATTCAGCGATTAAAAACAAGGACACCATCAATTTTGCAGGCAAATGGATGGAACTAGAACATATCCTGAGTGAGGCAACCCTGTCCCTTTTGGGACATGTATGGTGTTGAGGTCTGCACCCCCAGCATAGCTGCAGCCATTTTGTTCAGAATCAGGGTGTGCATTCAATAGACCATTCCTTTCTGACTGTTTTGTGTGGTTTGTGGGGGGACTTATGGACCCCAACACATGGTATGTACTCACTGGTAAGTGGATATTAGCCATAAAGTACAAAATACCCATGATTCACCCCACAGACCCAAAGAAGTTAAATAAGAGGGAAGGCCCAAGCAAGGATGCTTGAATCACACTTAGAAGGAAAATCAAAATAGTCATAGGAGGGAGGCAGAGGGATGGAGAACTGGATGGGAGAGGGGAAGGAGAGAGGAATGGGGAGGCAGGGTCGGATGCAGGGAGAGACAGCAGAGAGGCTCAGAGGACCAGGAGAATGAATAGAAATCTGCAGCTGTGGGTGTGTGGGGGTGCAGGGAAGAGAGAATCTCTGGGAAGTCCCAGAGACCTGGGATAGGGAGGCTCCCAGGAATCAGCTGACATGCCTGACAGTGGGGCCATGGAACCTGAAGAGGCCACCTCCCGTAGCCAGGCAGGACCCCAGTGGAGGGATAGGGACACCAACACACCCACAAAACTTTTGATCCAAAATTTATCCTGTCTAAAAGAAATGCAGGGATAGAGCAGAGACCGAATAAAAGGCCAACCAATAAGTGGCTCAGTTCACAACCCGTCCCATGGACAAGCACCAGTCCTGCACTGTTAATAATTTTCTGTTCTGCTTGCAGACAGGAGCCTAGCATAACTGTCCTCTGAGAGCCTTTACCAGCAGTGGACTGAAACAGATGCAGTCCTACAGACAGACATTAGACAGAGGTCGGGACACCTATGGATGAGATGGGAGAAGAACTGAAGGCCCTGAAGTAAATAGCAACCCCTATAGGAAGACCAACAGAGTCAAGAGACCTGGACCTCTGGCAGCTCCCAGAGTCTGAGCTACCGACCAAAGAGCATACAAGGGCTGGAACTAGGCCCTTGGCATGTATGTAGCAGACAGGCAGTTCGGTCTTCATGGCTGCCCTGTCTGGTTTCAATGGGAGAGGATGCACCTAACCTGTCAGAGACTTGAAGTGCCAGGATTGGGGGTTACCCAGGAGGGCACCCTCTCAAAGAAGGGGGGGATGGGAGAAGGTGCAGCCTTTGGGATGTAAATAAATAAATTAATAATAAAAAAGAGGGCTGGAGAGATGGCTCAGTGGTTAAGAGCACTGAGTGCTCTTCTGGAGGTCCTGAGTTCAAATCCCAGCAACCACATGGTGGCTCACAACCATCTGTAATGAGATCTGACGCCCTCCTCTGGTGTGTGTGAGGACAGCTACCATATACTTACATATAATAAATAAATAAATCTTAAAAAAATAATAAAAAAGAATCTTAAACACTATTAGTGTGTGTGTGTGTGCTGGGCTGCAGCATGCACCACACCAGGCTTCAATGGGTGGCTCTGGCAGTTCTCTTTATCTCTAAGGTGGCCACCTGTGTATCCTCTCTCTACTGTTTTGGTTTTTCCCTCTTTGTTGTTGTTGTTTTACAATAAATGTATAAATGTGTATGCACATGCATATCACAATTTTGAAAGTGATTTTCTTTAAATATAAGGAATACACAGAAGAGAGGCTTGAAAAGTTTCTAAGAGGCCGGGCGGTGGTGGCACACGCTTCTAATCCCAGCATTTGGGAGGCAGAGGCAGGCGGATTTCTGAGTTTGAGGCCAGCCTGGTCTACAGAGTGAGTTCCAGGACAGCCAGGGCTACACAGAGAAACCCTGTCTCGAAAAAGCCAAA
>JADRCD010204920.1:0-30141 GCA_019843815.1 Montemys delectorum | reverse complement strand
CCCAGCCCCTCACTGGGGGATTCTAGGCAGGGGCTCTACCACTGAGCTTCGCCTCTAGCTCCTCACTTGGGGATTCTAGGCAGGTCCTCTGATGCTGAGTTGTATTTTCAGTCTTTACTTTCTTTTGGACTTTTTTTTTTTTTTTTTTTTTTTTTGAGACAAAGTCTCACTACACATCTCTGGCTGGCATGGAACCTGATAAGTAGCTAAGGCTGGGCTGCAACTCAAAGATCCACTTGCTTCTGCCTTCCAAGTGGTGGGATTAAAGGCATGCACCCCATGCTCAACAATTTTTTCTTTTTCTATCCTCTTTTTGGGTGGGTGGGGGAGGAGGGGCTTGATACAGGGTTTCTCTGTGTAGCCCTGGCGGTCCTGGAACTCACTCTGTAGGCCAAGCTGTTCTCAAATTCACAGAGATCTGCCTGCCTCTGCCTCCTGAGTACAGGGATTATTAAAAGCATATGCCAGGGCTCGAGAGATGACTCAGCGATTAAGAGCATTGTCTTCGCCCGGCAATGGTGGTGCACGCCTTTAATCCTAGCATTTGGGAGGTAGAGGTAGGCAGATTTCTGAGTTCGAGGCCAGCCTAGTCTACAACCATCTGTAATGGGGATCTGATGCCCTCTTCTGGTGTGTCTGAAGACAGTGACAGTGTACTCACATACATGAAATAAATCTTTAAAATAAAAAAAAAAAGGCATGTGCCACCATGCCCAGCTTTTTTTTTTTTTTTTAATAAAAACATCACAACCCAAAATAGAAAACAGAAAACAAAAAACCCCCAGTCTCCCTAAGTTGTTCAGTTTGATTTTGCATTCAGAAATTCACTGTGGCTACAGCCAGGTAGACTTTGAACTTGAGATCATCTTAGTTTCCTTAGATTCCTAAGTACCCGGGATTACAAGACTGTACTAACAGGACTAGTGGTTTTTGTTCCCTTCAGTTATGTAATAATTTTTGCTTTTGTTTTATCAAATTTTGTTTGACAGTTTTAAAAAAAAAGCATTCATCTTCCATTACTTGCTCCTCCTGTCCTTTACTTCCTCCCATCCCTGCCTCTTTCTTTTTGACTCACGGCTCCCTCAAACTCACAATCCCCCTGGCACCTAGGTGCTAGGGTCACAGGCTTGCAGCACTATGCCCAGTTGCAGCCAATGTTTTAACAAGCCCACCAGTTTGAGTTCATCGTTCAGTAAGTCTGAGAATCATGGGTCTCACTCGGAACTTGACTCTAAACAAGGCACTGTTTGGAGAGCTTTTAACCGTCAATTTACCAAGTCACAGAACATCACTATAAAACAGAAGTTCCTATAGTGATCGGGAAAGCATAGGGAATAGTTTAGTGTCCCAGGACTCCACTTGGCTTGGGCTATAACTGTACTGCAGGCTTTCCCACCAGTGCCCAAGTTCCCCAATAACAACTTGGAGGCTTAGTCTTTATGAATTAATTAATGCCTAGGCCTTAAACTAGACTTGTTTCCTGGCTAGCTTGTGCCTCAGATTAGCCTGTTTACCATTTTATGTTTGACACATGATTACCTCTCCTCAGTTTCATTCTGTCTTCCTCAGTCTGGTGGTGAATCTGGGCTCTTTCCCAGAGTTCCTCTCTCCCTGCCAGGTCCTACCTTCTAACCTGCCTCAGCTTATTGGCCATCGGCTTTTTTTTCTTTTCTTTTTTTTTTTTTTCCAGACAGGGTTTCTCTGTGTAGCTCTGGCTGTCCTGGAACTCACTCTGTAGACCAGGCTGGCCTCGAACTCAGAAATCTGCATGCCTCTGCCTCCCGAGTGCTGGGATTAAAGGCATACGCCACCACCGCCCGGATGGGATACATGTATCTTTATTTTCCCAAAGATTTATTATTATACATAAGTATACTGTAGCTGATTTCTGACACACCAGTAGAGGGCGTCAGATCTCATTTTGGGTGGTAGTGAGCCACCATGTGGTTGCTGGGATTTGAACTCATGACCTTTGGAAGAGCAGTCAGTGCTCTTACCTGCTGAGCCACCTCACCAGTCCCGGCCATCGGCTTTTCATTGACAGGTGAAGCTTGCACACAGTACACAAGAGATTATCCTGACATGTATCCACACTTCTTTTTTCTTTCTTTCTTTCTTTTTTTTAACAATAATTCAGTGGGCAGCCTGAGATGTTTACCATCATTTGTACTTAGCAAGACAGGGCTCACACCTGCATCCAGCTACAGGCACACCCCTTTTCTGCACAAGGGAGTTAAGTTTTCCCTCCCCTTAATAACCATCATAATTAGATTCTACCCAGTTGTCTTCTTCTTAATCCGGCTGTAGGAGGCCAGAGAGGCCTACCAGCCTGAACTGGTTCTGGGTGCACGTGTGACAAGGAAAAAAATGTGTCCATAAGTGAGTCCATAGGGAGCGCCTTCTAGTTCCTTATGGCTTTGCACAATTGGACATGCACATGATTAAACTTAGAGCATTCTATGGGACGTAGGCATAGAGAAATTATCATACAACATTTAATCAAAATAGATGAAGGAAGGACTAGTCAGATATGGTGACACAAGCTGTTTTTTTTTTTTTTTTTTTTGTTTTTTGAGACAGGGTTTCTCTATGTAGCCCTGGCTATCCTGTCCTGGAACTCACTCTGTAAACTAGGGTGGTCTTGAACTCAGACATCTGCCTGTCTCTGACTCTTGAGTGCTGGGATGAAAGACGTGCGCCATCACTGCCTGGCTTGCAGCACAAGCTTTTCATCCTAACAGGCAGAGGCAGAAGGATTTATTTGAGGCTAGCCTAATATTCATACTGAGTTCCAAGACAGCTTGGGTCTTCCTGCCCCAAAAGACCACCCAAATCACACCCCTTCATAACTGACCTGATAAAGAGAGGCTGTAGGCTGTGATCCAGGACATTTTAAAGTAGTCATTTAAAAATCTAAAACATTTTCTAGATTTCAGTCTATGACTGTTTTGCCTGTATGTGTACCATGTATGTGCCTGGTGTCTTCTAAGGTCAGATGATGACACTGGAACCCTGGAGTTACAGGCAGTTGTGAGCCACCATGTGGATTCTGGGAACTGAACCTGGTCTTCCGTAAGAGCAAGAAGTGCTCTTAACTGCTGAGCAATCTCTCCAGCCTCCATTTAATTATTTATGTGTGTGTGTGTGTGTGTGTGTGTATGCGCGTGCACACACATGGCTGCTTGTCTGTAATTACACCATGTGTCCTCTATCTTGATGGAGAGAGCTCTTTGGTTTGAGCCTTTTAGAGCCAGGTTCCTTTACTTACAGCCAAACGCATCCTGACCTGTGCACAGGTCAGTGCGGCCGTTTGAGGGAGCTTGTAAAGTATCAGGCAGGCCCTGTGTTGAGGACTTAGCAAGGAAGACTGCAATTTGAAGGGTGGGCTGTGCTACATAATAGTAAGTCCCAGGCTAGCCTGGGCTACATTAACAAGCACCCAGAAAATAACATGCAAAGAAACCCCAAAACAAACCACATACAGTTATAGGCAGGCATGCGTAGGCAGGCATGCGTTTCCATTACCTCATACACACAAGTGCTCTGGGACGCTGAGGGGACCAGCCAGCATCGCTCCTGGGAAAAGCAACTTTGTGGATCCTGCCCCAACTCCACCCAGTGTTTCTGGAAGCCCAGGGTTGTGAGGTCAGAGCATCCTTTTGGAAATGTGAGCTCTTCCACTAGGTGCAGATCTCTGACTTTAGTTGAGTCAACTGAACTGTCCCACCTCCCCAACTGCAGTTGCTGGTGCTAGTCAGTGTTTGGGCTGGGTGTTTCCAGGTTCATTGGGTTTATTTTCAAGAATGGACTAGGGGGCTGGAGTGATGACCCAGTGGTTAAGAGTAGCGTGTACACTCTTCCAGAGAACCTGCGTTCAGTTCAGCACACACCAGGCAGCTCCCAATCTTCTGTACCTCCAGCCTGGGGCTCTGACACCTCTGGCCTCCATGGCTTCTGCCATGCATACTACCCTCCCGTAAACAGAGAAATGAAATAAAAGCCTACACAGATTACAAAGTAGCAAGGCACCTATTCAAAGCGAAGTGCATGACAGCAGAGGGCCACAAGAGCGGAGACACCCGAGGGCTGGGTTGCTGGCAGCCGGCCTCTCGCTGAGGACCCAGGTCTGGTTTCCAGCACCGAGATCAGGTGCCTCACAACTGTCTAGCTCCAGTTCCAGGTGACCCAATGCCGCCTTCTGGCCTCTACAGTCACATGCACATAAATAATAAATCCATAAAAATAAGGTGGACAGCTCCTGAGGAACACCGGAAGTTGACTTTTAGTCTCACATGTATGCACAAGTGCACACACAGGCGCATGCGTGCATAGGCACACACACACACACACACACATGCATGCAACAAGCACATGACTGTAACTGAAGACACACCAATATTAAAATAACAGAACATCAAAGGAAAACTGTTTTATGTTTGAGTGTTCTGCCTGCATGTATGTTTATGTACTACACATGTTCCTTGTGGTCAGAAGAGGGAATCAGATCCCTTGTACTGGATTTACAGGAGGGTGGTAACAGTCACATAGGTACTTGGGGCCAAACCTGTGTCTTCTACAAGAACAGCACCAAACGTTCTTATCCACCGACTCATTTAACCGGCTTCTAGCAGAGAGGAAATTTTTTGGTGACTTTAAACTAGGTGGTTGGTGTAGCTGCCTGTAATCGCAGAAACCAGTAGGCAGGTTGGGGCTCCCTGGAGCAAGCTGGCTAGCCAGAGTAGCTGTGTTAGTGAGCTGTGGGTTCAAGTGAGAGACCCTCGATGCCAACTCTGGCTTCCACACACGTACATTGAATGCACAGGCGCCCCACATGTGAAGACACATACATAGATGCCGACCGAGTGGCCAGAGTTGGGATAGGGGAACTCACAGAGCTGTGGAGACCCCACAAAGCTCCTGGAAGCTTCCGTGGGAGGGTCACGGGGGAAATCTCTGGATGAGACTGCTTGTTGTGAGACAGGATCTCATGCAGCCCAGGGTGGCCTCAAAATTGTGATCTTCCTGCCTCAGCCTTCCAGAGGGCTAGGAGCGCAGGCATGTGCCACACCTACCTAGGAAGAGATGTACCAACAACAACCTCAGACACCTGGACTTGGTTACAGGGAAAAAGAAGAGAGAAGGATGCCCCATAGAGAGGGCAGTCTTGAAAGCTATAGTGACAGGGAGTTCAGAACAGCTTGGACCAGAGTGACTCAGCAGGAGTACATCCAAAACACAAGCAGCCAGTGTAACTTCAATTTTATTATTAAAACTTTATTGCATTAAATAAAAACTTATTCATACTCTTCTACCCTTGCAAAAGACAAAACCATATTCACCTTTGTATGTGTATCTGGCCTGTGCCACAGCACTTGTATGGAAGCCAGAGAACAACTTGAGAGGGCTGATTCTCTCCTTCCAATATGGGGGTCCTCAGGCTTGAACTTAGGTCATCAGGTTTGGTGGCAAGTGCTTTCACTTGCTAAGCCATTCTGATAGCCCTAAGTTTAAATTTTCTAGTAGCCACTTAATAAAAACAAATATGTTAATTTTAATAATATATTTTATTTAACCCAAGATATCCAAAATATTACCATATCAACATGTGAGCAATATAAAAAATTATTTTTTTTTTTGTACCACATCTTTCAAATCAGGTGGGCATTTTACACTTAAAATATATCTCAGTTCACACGAGCCGAGCCACATTCTCAAGCACTCTAAGACACTGGTCCTGGTCGACACTGGCTGAACAGCACAGCAAGGCCCTTGCTGTCTCAGGCCATCTCATCCTGGGCCCGTCCCAGATCCCAGAGAACTCAAATGCACATTCAAGGCTGAGGAAGTGGGCCACTTCGGCTGAAGACTCTTCTCTTGGCCGCCTATTGCTCTCATGGTAAGTGCCTAACTTTTGAACTTGACAAGCATCCATCCATCCACCCACCCACCATCCTAACATCACTCATTCCGTCCACGGCTCCCGAGCACTGAGTGCCATGGTGGGTGGTCTGGGTGGTGCTGGGACACAGCAGGGCAGACTGGCCTCAGTTATTCCCTCTTGAAGTTCCCAGCAGGCAACAGCCATCATTCATGCTCCCTTTGACTAGTCATGGGTGCCACATGCTCTGCCGAAGTTACAGTGAGCAAGGAGCATCCCAGGAGGCCTGACCTGGCCAGAGTGGACAGGGATCCAGAAACTAAGCCAAATAAGGGAAGAGGCCACAACCGTGGCAAGCAGCCAGGCAGATTAAATGTCCTACTCCAGGGGACATGACTGCCAAACAACCTGGCCCATCTTTAAGAAGGATCACTTTCAGGCCTGAGTGTAAGGTTGCAGGAAGATCTCCAGGGCGACACGACACCATGCACAGAAAAGGAGGAGAAAGGGAAGAGAGACTAGGAAGGTACTCAGCTGGCCAGCAGATGGGTAACAGGTCAAAGAAGCAAATCATGGGAGCCTTTCCTTAAAAAGTCCTTCTATTAGCCAGGCCTGGTGGTCCACACCGTTAATTCCAGTACTTCGGAGGCAGAGGCAGGTGGATCTCTGTGAGTTCAAGACTGGCCTGGTCTACATAGTAAATTTTAGACCAGCCAGAGCTACACTGAGACACTGTCTCAAGAAGAAAAAAAAAAAGTCCCTCTATTAGACATACTTGAGCTTGCTAGGACAGCAAGCGGAACTGGGGTAAAACCGGCAAGAAAAGATGAAGGCAGGATTGGGGACACAGAAGTATATTAGGGCTTCCTGCTTTTAGGTGTTTGAAACTTTCCCTGAAATGAAGAATTCCTTTTTCTTCAGGACAACTGACGACAAAGGAAAGTTTTAGCCGCTGGTGCAGGAGGCACTGAAGCTCTTCCTAAAGAGAGAGGTCACGAAACCAGAGCTCCAACTGACTCCTCTCAGAGTGAGGGGTCGAGGAAGGAAGGCTAAAGGCACGGCCAGGGGCCCAGGCCTGGAGGCCAGCACTCGGGGAGGGGGAGCAGGAGAGTCAGGGGGCAAACCACAGTGAGTGTGAGGCAAAGCTGGGCTACATGAGGACTTGTCTTTTTTCGAGACAGGTCTCACTGGGTAGCTCCCCAGGTGCCCTGGAACTTTCTATGTAGATCCAGGCTGGACTTGGATTCAGAACTCTGCCTGCCTCTAGCTCCCAAATGCTAGGATTAAAGGCTGATTTAATACCTGGCTTAAAAAAAATACTTATTTTTTTGTGTATCAATGTTTTGCCAGCATATATGCATGGGCGTATATGTGCCTGGTGACTGTAGAGGTCAGCAGAGGGCACTGGAGTCTCTGGAATTGAACTTACGGATGGCTGTGAGCCACCATGTAGGTGCTAAGAGCTGAAGCTCTGCCCTCTATAGAGCATGAAGGGCTTTTAACTGCTGAGCTGTTTCTCTAGCACCAAGTTTCCTGTCTTAAGCAAAACAGGTGGTAAGTTTAAACTCCAGATGCCTCACTAAGAGCCTGTTCCAAGGTGACTGAATCTTAGCTATGATGAGGCTGAGTCTCCAGGCCCAGACTCTATCCCCAGTACATCTTCTGGAAAAACTAAGCAGTAATTGAACACAAGCCTACAAAGGCTCAAGCCTGTGCATGGTTTGGGGATGTGATGTGACCATGTGAATGGTCAGCAGTTATTGGTACAGTTTGGGCTTCTGAGACCAGGCTGGCCTCAAAACTTGTGATCATTTGCCTCTGCCTCTCAAGTGCTGGGACAGGTCCATGTCACCACACTGGTCATTCTAAGATGGATCAAATGGCCATACTGACAGCTCATGGCCACCAACTCGATGTCCTCACAGTCAGACTCCACAGTGGCCGACTCTTAATGTGGCCAACACCCAGAGAATCTGTCTGCTACTTCGGATGCTATGATGCAGGGCAGATCCTTGACTCTAGCTAGGGATGGTAACATCTGAAAGATGTCTGGAGGGGCAGTTCAAATATGTGTAGGAGACAGAAGCTGTGGTGTAGATGTGACTCAAGAGGACACTCAGGGCTGACCTCCTTCCCCTCCCACTCTGTAGGGCCTTTGCAGGAATGAAGAGATTCCTGGAGGTTTGTTTCCTTGTGGCCATACACTAGAACTTCTTAGTTAGTGGTTTCCCACAGAGTTTAACAGGGCTGAAAACGGGGGTTGGGAGTGGAAGGACGGCAGTGGGTGGGGCAGAGTGACACAAGGGAGATGCAAGCCCCAGTGGACAGGCTGGGTGAGCTGGTGACCACTCAAGGATCACTCTGAGAAAGGGCAGGGTGAGGCAGCATATAGAGCTGAGAGCCCAAGAACCAGCAGGGGCAGAGGGTGTTTAACAAGCCTTGGGCCTAGGAGGAGACGAGGAGAATACCAGCACAGGTAGGAAACAAGACTGTGATGAGTGCCAGTGAGTGAGGCGAGTGAGGAGAGCCCCCAGACAGTAAGTAGGGAAAATACTGGGACTTGCTAGATGCTGCCTCTGGGACCAGCAGAATGGCAGGCATGGTCTGACTGCAGAAAGAAGAGCTTCATTCACATGCAGGCCTGGTCATGCTGCCAGCTTCTGCCAAGACGACCAATAAGAGAAGAACGAAGAGCACACAAAGAAGTTTGCTTTCCATCTAGAAGGTCCAAAGGGAGCAGGAATCTGTGTGGCTCTTGGGTGCTGACCTGAGTCAGAGGCATGAACAGAGGAATGCAGAGATGTGCGTGTGGGAGGCTACAGATGGGTGATGCCCTAGGCAGCACCAGCTAGGACAAGAGGCAGTGGCACACCCCATGCCTAGACCTGAGTCTAACACCGTTCTCTAGTAGAAGGGTTCAGAGTGGCCTGGAAAAAAAGCCCATGAACCTGTGACACGGTGCAGGGGGCAGAGAGAGAAAACTCAAGGAGAGAGCCTGGAAGGCAACAGCAGCTTAGACAAAACAAACAGTCACAACAACACCGGCCTATACCGACAAGAAACGGGTGCCTTGAGTTCATGCTAACACAGCCATTTGAAAGAAACTAACAAAAGAAAATACAACAATTCTCATTAGAATGCCACAGGCCAGAGCCACTGGTGAGGAGTGCCAGGGCAGGGGCAGGAGGCACTCTCAGCCCCACAGCGCCCTCTGAGTCTGCTAATTACTGTATATTATGCCCTGGGAGGTGTGAACATCGCTCAGAGGGGCATGTACTGAAGCCTCACCCTCACTGTAAAGATGTCACGGAGGTGTGCTCTCTGATACATTCTTATGACACTCCAGTCAGTCGTCATGAATAGTATAAAAAAGCAAGCCTGGCCTTGCCTCACCGTCTGGCTGCCTGTCAGACATGGTGGCATCCACCTCAAGTCATGAACACAAATGGAGCTGCTTTGCCTTGGACTCTTAGCGAGCTTTTCTTTGTACATGACCCAGTCAGGTGTTTTGCCATAGTAACAGAAAGCAGACTATTGTGCTGTAGTAGTTTTAACACATGAATAGAAATCCCCGTGAACGTTTTCTCTTCAGGAATTAGAGCTCAGTGTTCCTCACTTTGAGTGAGGTGAAGTTTGGGACCATTTCTTATAGACGTGGAAACAACAATCCTAAGCGGGGGAAACCTGTAGACGCCCTGAATGAAGGGTCAAGGTCAACAACTACGTTGGTTTCCAGAACTTACAATCCCTATCTAACAATGAGAAAATACCTAACAAATTCACACAGAGCAGCACTCTGATTGCTGGCTACCATCATTCAAAACTGTCCTGGAGAAAAGAGAAGACTAGAGGAACTGTCTCAGAGTGGGACAGAGGATAAATGCAGTATGGGCCCCTGGGCCAGACCTGGAACAGAAAAAGGATGTTCAGAGGCAAATGGGAGAGATGGGATTAGAAAACAAGCAGGTGTGGATGTCTTAACTTTGGTGGCTATGTCCTAGAAGACACTGACACCAGGGAAGCAGGGTACATCTGGGGACAGATTCTGCATGGCCCCTAACACTTTCTACAAACCTAAAATTACTGAATGAGTTTCCTCCCTACTGACTGGGCTTCAGTGGTTCCCAGCCACCATTTGACTCCTGTACACCTCACCCCTATCTCCTTTCTCTGATACCTCAAACTGGGCCAGGTGTGACCTCTGGGTTCCCATAGCCCTTTGCAACCTCTTTATCTTGCCACCATGACTCACTCAAGCCTGTTTCCCCATCTCAGCCTTGCCTACTATCTGCAGGCAGCCTGCCTTCCCACTGGCTTGTGTGTCTGGTGAAGGCAGGGGCTGGCCCTACCATCACTATGTCTAGTTCACAGGAACACATGTGGAAGAAATGGTCCTGACCTAACTGCGAGTCTTTCTCAGCCCACAGCCTGCTAGACTACTTTCTATAAGGATGCCCACCACTGGTGTTTCCTGCCCACTTCTCAGATCCACACACATAAAGGACCATCCACTCCTTCCCTGTCAAAAAAAACAAACCAGGTTCAAATCTTTGACCAACTGTCAGTACACTGTAACTAAGACTTGGGGTCACAGAGCCCTTGGCAGCAGATACACATCAGCCATTGCAGACCTGTACTCCTGGCCCCTGCAATTCAACTCTGGCTAGCTGAAGTGGGACCAAGAGTGGAAGAGCAGCGGCAGGGAGCATGACAGGAAGGCCACACAGAGCTTCCCACACAGGGCAAGAGCTTTCCCAAGAGGAGCTAGCCACCTGCACTGAAAAGGGAGCAGTGGGTGCTGAGGCAGGGGCCAGCTTCAGTCTAGCAGCCAGAGAGCCAGGTGCTGTCCCAGGCTCTGACTCACTTCTACTCCCAAGAGGACCTTCTCTTGTTTTCAAAGCTTAGGACCAACCGAGAAGAGGTAGGGCAGTCCTCACTTCAACACTGTTCAGACCCAGCAACCCCCACGTCAGTCATCCTACTCAGAGCTCACTGTGGCTGTCCAGTCCTGGGCTCCGCCTTCCCCTTTGGTGATCTTCCAGGGATCTCACAGCAGCAATGCAGTGACCATTGTCAAATGTGCCTACACCTGGCCGCTCGTTCCCATTCACAGGCCGGCATCCTTCCTCCTTCCCACACTCAGGCTGCTATGGGCTTCTTGCACCCTTTATCTTCCACCCCACACCTGACCGACCGTCTCTCTTGCAACCACTACGGCCAAGCCACCTGCATCAACACCAGCTGGCACATCCACTGGTATGCTCCCCACCCCTGCCCACATGGGCTGTCAGAGGCGGCTCCAGAACACCTCAGCTCAGTGCTCTAGCTCAAAGAGGCTGATGCTCTCCATGTTATTCAGTGCCATAGTCAAGCCCTTAGGACATCTCCCTGTGGACTTTGTCTTTGCCCTCTTCACTCCTGTCCAATTTCCGTCCCCTCTAGCATACCTTGGGGCCTTTGAACTGGCTTTCTTTTCCTGCCAGGAATGTCTTTCTTTTAGAATTCATGGCTTCCTCCCCTTTGGCCTAGTTCCTTAATGTTGTCCTCAAAGATGTCCTCCTCATAGAGAGAGTTCCCTGTCTCTGGCCCTCCGACTCGCAGTGTCCATGGCTCATCACTAACATTCCTCTTGCCCCTGGGATGCAGGCTTTGGAATGACAAGGCACTTGTCTGCTGCTGTAGCACTGGCATCCCCCAACAGTGTTCACA
The DNA here is from genome assembly GCA_019843815.1 of Montemys delectorum. Taxonomy (NCBI): domain Eukaryota; kingdom Metazoa; phylum Chordata; class Mammalia; order Rodentia; family Muridae; genus Montemys; species Montemys delectorum. The sequence continues at coordinate 18,554 of JADRCD010204920.1, read as the reverse complement.
AAATGGCAAGTGCCTGCGATTGGAAGAATCAACAAGGAGCAACAGCTCACAAGGACAATCATGGCTTCCCAGTAACATGAGTCTCAATTTGACTTGGTTCTACAACAACCTGCTGGATCCCCTATGAGCAAGTCAGAAGCAAACTGACTCCATGGCACTACAGCGATGCCACCAAGGATGGGCTGCTCTTCCCATCTTGCCAAGGGAATAGCCTACAACTACCCTCCTAGAAGCCATGCCACTCACTCGTCCATCCACCTCCTCCTCCTAACAAGACCTTAATGCTGACAGACACCATGCTAAGTAATGACTGAATACCCAGGACTTACTATGGACAAGGTACCTTGAAGCTTTAGTAACAGCTTTAGTAAGCTGTTCTGTGCCTTGATTTTTCATCTGTAGGATGGGTATGACAATACTATTTAGCTGTAAGAATTCAATTAACTATCACATAATATTATACAATCTTACTATTATATGATTTTTAAAATACTGCCTTATCTTGGTTAACTATTATTGAGAAGCAAATCATCCTAAAACAGTGTAATAAAACCATAGTTGTTTATTTCGTGATTCTGGAATATGAACAAGGCCAAGGGGAGTGGCCCGAGGAGGACTCAGGTCTCTGCTCCAGGGTAGTGTCAGCTAAGTTAGAAGATCCACCATGCCATGCACATACCTGGCACAGCTGAAATAGGTAGGACAGATGCTGGACTTCTATAAAAGAATTAGGGAGCCTGGTGGTGGTGACGCACGCCTTTAATCCCAGCACTTGGGAGGCAGGGGCAGGCAGATCTCTGAGTTTGAGGCCAGTCTGGTCTACAGAGTGAGTTCCAGGACAGCCAGGGCTATACAGAGAAACCCTGTCTCCAAAACAAAACAAAACAAACCCAAAATGACAAAAAGAAATCAGGGTATCAGGAATGACAGAGAAGGCTGTCAGACCTGTTAAGGGCACTTGGCTCAGTGTTCTTGTGTTGATCAAATCTCTGGCCCAGCCATTACTCAAGGGAAGGGATTCCTCATCTTGAGTAGAAACAGCAGACAATAGGGCCTGTCTTTAAGTGTAGCCATTGTAAGACCCATCAGGGATACCTTTAAAAATATACAGCTGGGGCTGGAAAGATGGCTCAGTGGTTAAGAGCACTGGTTGATCTTCCATAGGACCTGGGTTCAGTTCCCAGCACCCACACAGTAGTTTGCAACTATCCCTAACTCCAGTTCCCTCTTCTGACTTCTAAGGGCACAAGGCACGAACATGGCAAAGTATGTGTACACACAAATCTAAAATGAGCAAAACGCCAACACAGCTAACCTTACACTCTGTCCCACTAATTAAAATTCTGCTGCAACTCTCCATACATGGGGTGAGGTAGGGTGGGGTTGGGTACGGGACAACATGGGGATAGGGATGGGGATGAAGATGAGGGAGAACACAGGGGATGGTGGATAGATGGACACACAGGATGGACGAGGTATGGCCCCATGTTTCTTCATAGCTCTGGGTGTCAATCACCACATACACATGCACTTCTCTCTGAATAGAGCTGATGCTAAACCCTACGGTCTGGATAGTCTTCCTTTGAGCCAGATTAGAAATCCCTAATCCAGACTTCAGTGTTCTTGATCCTGGTCACTTCCCACTGCTGTGTCACCTGACCGACTCCACCTTGAGACTGAAGTCTTTCAAGGCAAAGTAACTATCCTTTCTTCTCTGTTGTGTTCCCACATTGTTCACCGCTGGAGCTCTCAGCATTTATGTTTACTTTATAGAAGGGGATGTGGGATATCCCAGGAGGCTGGAATCAGGATCTATGCTCTCAAAGTACTCATCTGACAGTGAGCCTGAGGGGTGTTGTATATTTTTCAATGTGGGAGATAAAGCATAAAGTGACCCAAATGTTTGCTTCCAAGAAGTTCCAGTCCTCCCAGAGGGGGAGGCAGTTGACAAGATAAATGTTGACATGTGCCAGCAGCAATATGACTGATACAAGGAAAAAGTTAAAGGAAGAATGGTCAGAGATGTTAGCAGTGTAATTCAGAAGAGCAATCAGGCAGTGAGTCTGGGCTGTCTAGACAAATGATCCGGGTACTGAATACCAGTGTGGCTGGAGCAGAGTGAGAGTCGACCAGCTGACAGGTGATGAGGGTGGATGGTGAAGACCCAGTGGGCATGAAAAGAATGTGGACTTTTACCCTGAGCGAGATGGAGTCCAGAGGAATTCTCAGCAGCAGGGAGGGACAATAGGTGCTCAGAGTCTCTTTGGTTACATGGGGGAATGGTGAAGGCAGGAGACCAATGAGGAGGATGCCACACACTTTCACCTGCCTGAACTTCTGAGAGTACCCTGGAAATACCAATGAGGTATCAGGTAGTCAATCGGCCTGGAGCTGGGCATTGGTTCTCAACCCCATGCCCATTCCACATTCCTGACAGGGCCTACAGGATCTGGCCCTGCTGATGCCACCAGGTTCAAATAAACCGTGTTAAATTAATGACTGGAGTGTGCTCCTCTCCCTTACCCCCCTCTCCACCCACCCACCCCCACCCCCACACACACCCCCACCCACCCGCCCACACACCCACACCCACACACACCAACCTGAGCCTACTTCCTAGTTGTGTGACGTTAGAAAAGTAATTTCCATTTGCCCACATTATCCCCAAATACGGAAAGGTCACTGCAGTTCCTGTCTTCTAGAACTGTTCATTCGAGATCTTTTTACTGGGAGGTTGGGTATGCAGAATACTTGCCTAGCATCTGGGATTTCTTTGATTCCATCCCCAGCACCAAGAGAACATATAATTAAAAAACAAAACAAAACAAAAAAAACCAACCAAGACTATTAACAGGGGATGGGGCACTCTTTATACTGGGAGACCCCCTTTCCCTGCCCCTTTCCTCCTCTTCCTTCAACTCAGTTGTCTGGAAACCACTTGTCCTTTCTTGGCCTTCTCAGCACCACCCCCCTACCCTGTCACATCCTAGGCCTCTCTTGCCTAGGGGTCTGCCACAAGCCATCTTTTCCTGGCAACGTACTTCCATGTTGTGGCAAAACTGGGCTGTGCACCTTCCTCTCATGGTGCCTCAGTCCCTTTGAAAAAGTCCATGTCTTTAGATAACCAAAGATCTCCTATAAATCTTAAATGGCATTCTCAAAATGACCATTGCCATCAGTTTCCCACAACAGCTCTTGCTCACCGATGTTCTGCACAGACCCTCCACTGCTTGGCCTTGCAAGGTTGGCTGACTACTCTCCTTCCCTCCCCTCCCCACCTTACTCCTGCGCACCAGCACCATCCAATCAACCTGTACTATGGATCCTCAAACAGCTAAGTCATAATGCCCAACAGCTTATTGAATACCAGTCCCCAGCCATGCATACAGAGAATTCTGGGCTTTGTAGTTCCCAAGAAAAGTGAGCAAAGAGCTGGCCTTGTAGAACTCCATCTCCCAGGAATCACAGCACCCTCCCCTGCGAGAACCAGGTGATTCTTAGAAACTGGTCGGGAGACAGCAGGTTCCAATTGCCATGGAAACAAAAAAATCACTTACCTGGAGGTCAGGGAGCGCCTTTTTGCCCGAGAATCTCAATACTCGCAATGACTGCAGAGTAGGGCTGGACACGGGTGGGGTAAAATCTGTACCCACTGTCTGTCTGCTCCCCCGATGGTACCTAAGAAGGCCTGCCGAATACACCCACAAACTACCGAATTGCCTGCCTGACCAAAAAAAAAAAAAAAAAAGCCACTTCTGCGTGGACTCCATGGAAGCCCTGACCGATAAGGGCAGACCATCACAATTCCTAGCAACAGGCCAGGAGGCCTTTACCCTGGAAAAGGCAAATATGGGCCAGGATTCTTGTCTCCAGGCTTCTGAGCCCACCAATCTCCTGCTGCCCTATGCCTGTACCAAGAATTATGGTGTCCCCAGGAGGGATAGAACCATGCCACAAAGCAACCCCTCCCCCACACAACCTTCCCCACCATGCCTCTGAGGGTCGGGGAGGGAGCCAAGGCCCTGCAAACGCTCAGGCAGGCATGTGAGAAAGCTTTTTACTGGGGGGTACAGCGAGGAGGAGCAAGGCCATCTCCCCCTACCTGCCCCCACCCCCTCCTAGGGCCCTGGGTAAGGGGGAGTCTCCCCTCTACCAGACCACCACTGTCTTTGGTACAATAAATAGAAAACAAGGGGGGGGGGAGGGTCCAGTCTTAGTGGGGAGGGTGTGGCCAAACTCCTCTCCCTTGACCCCCTGCCCTGGGCCCCAGTCAGTGCAGGCCTCACCCACCCCAGCTGGGTAGCAGCAAGTCCAGTCAAGGGGAGAGATGAGGATGGGAGCCCAGGGCCCCCAGATGGGGGGGGTATGGCTTCAGGAGGGGCCCCAGGGAGGGGGCAGGGTCATGAGCTGGCTGCTGTGCTCTGGGGTACACCATGGAGACCCAGGCGAGGCCCCAGAGTGGCAGGGTCATCAGGGGGTGGGAGAGGTGGTCGACCTCCCGTCATCCGAGTCCGGAGAGCTGAGGCAGCCGGGTGCAGGGGGGCAGGTGCTGGAGGAGGTGGAGAGCAGTCTGGAGGGCTGCCCACCAGGCTCACATCCATCAACTCTGGGGGTGGTGGTGATGTTGGTGATGGGGGTCGTCCAAGGCAGCGGGGTTGCGGGGGTAACTGAGCCCCAGTCCCCGGCAATGTTGAGGCAGAGGTAGGGGCTTGATGTGTCTTGTGGGGCACATCACCCCCTGCCCAGGGGCGCAAAGGCTGGGAGGGTAGGACCTAAGAAGGCAAAGGAGTCGTGGGTAGTGAGATCAAGTCCCAGGCACCTACCACCCTCTTCCAAAGTCTCACAGCTCCAGTACCTGGGGGCTGTTCATCTCACAGTCAGTGATGGGGGGCCCTGGGCCCCCACAATATCGGTTGCTGTAGCGGTAGGCCCTGTTGTCATTGGAGGAGCCACTGGAGCCTCCTAGAAGCACCAGGAAGGAGAAGTGTAAGATGGGAGCACGTCTATTCACCACCTAGACCCCAAGCTTAGGCTTTGAGACCAGAGCAAGTGTGAAGGCTGTCAACAGCCCAAGTTTGATATCTAGGGTCAGAGTTGCAGGAGGGTAGAGTCAGTTCTAGGGACTGAGTCTCCTTCCCCAATTCTGAGATCCTGTTGGGTCACGTGGGACTGTCCCACCCCACCTCAGAATCTGGTAGTTCTATGACAGAGGCCCAGTGGTTAGGCCTCCCAGGCTGGGCCCTGCAGTACACATGTGACATAGGGCACCCACCAGAGCTGGAGATGGAGCTGGCCGTGCTAGAGGAGGGGCAGGTGTCAAGGGGCGCCGGCGAGGTGGAGGCACTGCTGCCCGCCGGGCCCGTGTTGGTGGCCTCGTCGGCCGTGCGGCGGAAGAAGCCATGCTGCAGAGCGCCCAGAGGGCTGATGCGGGCGGCGGGCTCATACTCCAGCATGCGCAGCACCAGGTCCTGGAAGCGGAGGTAGTCGGCGGGGCTGTGGCCCGGCTCCCCCGCCCGCCGGCCCCCGGGCCCGCCCGTCTGCACGCCCAGCACCTCCTGCAGCCGCCGTGTCCCAGGGCCCTGGTAATCCTGGCAGGGAGGGGGTGGGAGGGGGGGCAAGAGAGTGGCCGTCAGTGGGCAGGAGGGGCAGGGAGACACACACGGGGAAACAGAAGCACAAGAGAGAGAAAGGGAGAGAAAGCTAACAAGAGCTGTGGGGTGGGAGGGTGATGGGGTGGGGAGGGAAGGAAGGAAAGGACAGACAAGGGGGCAGAGGAAGACAGGGAAAGACACAGGGAGAGGGGAGCCCCAAGTGTGAGTGAGGGGATACCCAGGGAGGGAGAAGTGGCATAGGGCAGGGGCCGCACCTTCCTGAGTTCCTTTGTCCTTCGTAGGGTCCAGCCACCCCCAGGCAGCCGCTCAAAGTACTTGCGAGCCTTGGGTGCCTGTTCCAGCATGGGTGCGGGAGGGATGCCCAACACCTCCACAATGCGGTTCATCTGGTCCACCTGCGGGCAGGCGGCGGTCAGGGGCGCCAGGTGGCCAGGCTCCACCCCTCCACCTCCAGTACACCCAGGGGCACACCTCATTAGAGCCACTGAAGAGGGGCTCTCCGGTGTGCATCTCCACAAGGATGCAGCCCAGGGACCACATGTCGATGGCCAGGTCATAGGGTGTACCCAGGAGCACCTCGGGTGAGCGGTAGAAGCGGCTCTGGATATACTGGTAGATCTGGGGGAAGGGACAGTAGTCAGGGCACCAGCTCCCCTGCTGGTTCCACTGGAAGATTCAACTTGAAGACAAGCCCCTGCCTGAAAACAGGACGGGACTGCTAGGTTGTGAGGTTCTCAGCAATGCTGCAAAAGCCATGGTCACTGTCTTGCTCATCAGCCTCCAGTCTTCAATGGCCTTCTTGCCTTAACCCTGTCTCCATTCCCAGCTCTGGTCCTTCTGCTAAAGAGGCTGGCTGTCACACACTGCACTCTATCAGTATAAGCGCTAGGGCTTGGCCTGTTCACATGTGGCTGCAAGGCTTCATGGCACGCTCCCTGTGAGCCCAGCAGCAAAGCAGCCTGAGGTTCAGATCACAACGCCACTCCTCTGGGAATGCCTGGCCCTCAGCTTCACTCTTTCTCTTCCTTGCTTGGGTGGTCTTTGCCCCTTCACCTCCCACCACCTCTCTCCAGGCAGGCCTTTCTCTTGGCCATCAGCTTCTAGGGCCAAAATGAAGCTGTCCCGCCCCATCCCACCAAAGCCATTGGCCCTGCCCACAGTGAGACCCGCACCCGCTGGCCAAGCTGGCAGGAGCTGCCGAAGTCCACAATCTTGATGGCACTGCGCTTAGGGTTGCAGAGCAGGATGTTCTCAGGCTTGAGGTCGCAGTGGATGATGCTGAGCTCGGGTGTGGCCAGAAAGAGCAGAGCTGTGCAGAGCTGCTGTGCCAGCTTCCTCGTCAGGTTCAGTGAGACACCTCGAAAGTGTGTGTTGCGGAGGAGGTCGTACAGGTTGTAGGACAGCAGCTCAAACACCAGGCACAGGTGATTCCGGAACATGAAGTGCCGCTTAAGGTGTACTGTGGGCAACAGGTGACCGTGGGCAACAGGTTAGACACACTGATGGCAGGTGTGATGGGACCACACAGTAATCACCTCTGGTGAACTGCAGTGAGCCCTCAGGTGTTTCGACACTGACTCACTGGACTTTCAAGTGTGTTAATTCTCGAGTCTCTCACACCTTCCAGGTTTTAGCAAAGGGGAGGGTCCGGCCAGCAGGAAGCAGGGAGCATGACCATAATCCCAGCGGGAGGAAAGCTAAAGCGGGAGGATGGTGAGCTCAAGGCCAGCTTGTCACAGTGAAGCCCAGAATACAACAAAACAAAACCCCAAAGGATGGTATAACCTAGGGGTGACACTAGTGTAGATTATGGGATGACCAAAGGGTGGTAGTGTTTGCCTAGCAAGCACAAGGCTCAGGGTTCAAGCCCCAGCACTGCAAAGGGAAATGAAAGGTACTATCCCTTCTAGTAAAGCTTCAAATCGGCTCCACACTTCCTCATTTCATTTTACAACACTGAACCAGGCCTGGGGTGTAGGCATGGAGACCCAGGTCTTTGTATGTACACTGATGCACGAAAACTGTCAGCTCAAGGTCCATCTGGATATATTTTGTGAGACCCTATCTCAAAATAGTCAAGTTTAAAAAAAAAAAAAGGTCTGGAGACGTTCTGGGGTGAGGGTGGTTGGGGGGAGGCCCTGTTTGCCTAGTATATATGAAGCACTGGACTTGATCCCCAGAATAGCAAAACAAAACCTCCAAAAATATCACCATCACCAAAAACCCAAACTACCAAAAGAACCTGCTTTCGTCTTTGCTGTGTATCCGTGTGGCAATGGATACTGGCTGTCCTCTTATTAAAGAGTCCCTTTCCAGATGAACTGAAGACTGAGACGTATCTCAAGAGCCAGAGCTCTAGAGGCCACTGCTCTTCACATTATCAACTGTTGAGTCTGAACTGTCACCCCATGGATGTGACAGCACTGAGTGCCTCAGTTTCTCTAACATGTACACAAATCTGCCCCGTCTCTCCTCAGGTTGGGGGGAGGTAAGTCATGACAAGTGTTTGCAACATAATCTGGCCCTCAGTGAGCATAAAAGAGAAATCTTGACCACAGCAGGAGATTCAGAGAACTGAGAAGCTCCAAGACCCTCAGTGGAGGTCTCTCCCACAGGCACCCTGCACTTGCCCAGGCCTCACCTATGTAGTACTTCATCTCTGTATCATGCTGGTTCATCAGCTCCAGTAGCCGCAGCTCAATCTGTGCCTGGTTCAGGAAGGCCTTTTTGTTCTTGATGATCTTGATGGCCACCAGCTCCTGAGTCTGGTGATCATAGGCTTTCACCACCTGTCAAGACAAGGAAAGTTACCTGGGAAGGTGGGAGGCCCACCAACCATACCTTTCTCACAACTCACAGCCCAGGGCTCCCCTCCCTCCTACTGGATACAAAATAACAACAGTTCTCTTACAAGGAGTCTTGTGATTTATACTCATATAGAACTAAGATACAGGGAAACTAAGTGGCTTGAGTGGCTGGCCCAGGAAGGATTTGCAGCAACTATTTGGGGAGGAGGGAATGCTGGGTAAGGTTAGTGGTTGTCTGCATCCAGGTACTGGATGAGTGGGGAGTCCCACACCTGGCCAAAGGAGCCTTTGCCAATAAGAGAGTCAATCTCATAGCGCTCTAGCCAGCGCTCGCCACTGCGCACAATGTAGTCGTGGTTGTCGTCGTCATAACCATGGTTCAGGACCTTCTTCTCCTTTTTGGTGCTCGAGTCCTGGGGTGGTGCCTGTTGGGCCCGCCGCTTCTTCTTCGCATAGTATACCTGCTCAGGCAGTCAGGAAACCGGACTCTTGAGTGACCCGGGCAAGAAGCCAGGACCCTTTCCAACACCCAACCAGGGAATTCCATTCTCCATTCACCTCATTGATGTGCTTGTAGGTCTTGATGAGGTCCACTGAGAGCTTGCGCAGCGGGGCTGAGGTCGCATCCCGGAAGGCCAAGGGCAGTCTCCGGGGCAGTAGCCGCACATCAGGCAATACCTGTAGAGAGGAGTAGACACTGAGCACAACTTCCAACTTCTAGGGAGAGAGTGGTAAGCTGACGACCCATCTGACCATGCCTACACGTCTGTAGCTCTGATCTCATCCTGTAGAGTACAAGCACACATTATGGGTTTCCCATTCATCTGTTCACTATATGAAGTGAGTGATTTACCTCTGACCTTCTGCCATTCAGCCCCAGGTCAGCTCTTTTGCTCCATACCTGGGTTCTTTCCCCTGAATCTTTGCACCTGAGACTGCAGTTTTTGAGAACCATGCCAGTGAATTTCCTGTATCCCCACGTCCTCACTCTGTGTGTCTCTGCCCAGTTCAAAAGCTCTTGGATTGATATATTAGTCTCCCTGGGTCTCCCACGGCTCTTAGCTCATTTTCCTTTCCACCCCCTCTAAGTTTCTTTCAGGTCCCCTACTCCAGACCTTTCTTGTTGTGAACACTCAGATCTGTGTTCCTGTCTGCTCTATGCCAGTGACAGTTCTGACCCCAAGACACACATTACACTTCAAAACCATGCTGTGAGAGAGGGCTGGCCACAGAGAAGCTCAAGAATTCAGTCCTCAGCAGGAACGAGGGTGGACTCTTCAAAGTCCAACTAACCTCAAACTTTTCCAGTACTGTGAGGCCTCCAAAATCCCCAGGGATCCCCCAACAGTCATGCTGTTGTGTGGAGACCCTTCAGTCCTCAGGCAGGTGAAAAGCCAGCTGAATGCCTACCTGTGTGTGTTCCTGGGGCCCCGGAAAGCCAGAGAAGGGACCATGGCCTGGTGGGACGGCCATGGTGGGCTCAGAGGGCCGCAGGGGTGTGAGGCCTGGAGCGGGAGCCCGGCCGGGGGGCGCCTTCTCGCATCCTGCACCTCGGCTGCCACCGCCGCTGAGACCTGAGAGCAGGCAGGAAGTGGGAAGACAACATGGAACAAGAAGGCATGTAGGTCAGGGTCCGTTAGAGAAGAGGTGGGTATGAGTTAGGGGGCAGGACCGAGGCAGAGCACCAGCATCAGGCTGCCATGTAGAAACAGAAAAGGGCAGCAAGTGGGTGAAGCACAGCCATGTCTCTCAACAAATGAGAAGCCAAATAAATGAACGAGGCATCACATCCAGAAATGTAAAGGGGTGATCAGAGCCAGACAGGAGTGGGAGAGAGTGGGTACAAGGCCAGGGCAGGAAGGATAGAAAGAGGCCAGGAATTAGGAGAGCAAAAGAGAAGGCAGACACCCAGACACCGTGTAGTCTGGGCAGTAGAATTCAGTCTTTCTTTGAAATTCTGCTAGTGGCTAGCCTGAGTCCCTCAGATAAGGCCCCGCCCTCACATGGTCTTCCCTCAACACCGAGAGCCCAATTTGAAGTCTAGTCTAGCCACTAGCAAAACCAAGGTTATCTGTGAACTCCTTTACATGCAAGTTATAGATGTCTCAACCACCATGGAACTTTCCCCTGGGACCAACTCCATACTCCAACACCGCTCCCGGCTCCCAATATATAGTCTCCAGCACCAGTTATCCTTTTTCCAAGTCGACTATATTTATCCCACTAGGATCTCCCCATTACTCCAAGACCCCTACTCCCCAGGAAAACAAAGGAGAGGTGTCATTTCTCAACATCCAAGAGTCACGGTATTTTTCCTTCCTTACCCTGGGATCCTTGCTATCTTCTCTATTTCTAAGCTGGGTCATTCCACAATTGAGCCTATTCCTAGAAGGGCCCAACAGCCAAATCCCTAAATATCGCACAAGACTCCACTCCCTCAAAGTGTCCTTCGGAACAAAATCCCCTCCTTAGGAGCCTCCTCCTTGTCAGATTCCCTTCTATGCTATGTCTTGCCACTCCAGGTCCCCTTTATAGGGGTTTCAGAGATAAACAACCTCTTCCCAAGCCCTCCCACACTAGGACCAGCTCTTCCAGCTCCCACCCCTACCCGGGTCAGGACTGGCGCTGGGCCCACGGGGGGCTGGAGCGCGATGGGGGCCCCAGTGCGGTGGGCGAGCAGCCAGCATGGCGGTGGTGGTGGCGGCGGTGGTGATGAGGAGGTGGCCGCCTGTCCCCGGCCCGGCTAGCCTAGCCAGCCCCGCGGCGGTGAGGGCAAGCGGGACAGGCGGCCCGGTGGGTGACAACAGCAGCCGCCGCCACTGCCACCGAGGGGGAGGGGCGGGGGAAGGAGGGGACGAGGGTCAGACCAGGGCACGCGGGGGGAAGGGGGACAGCAGGTGGACGGGGGAGGGGCGGGTTAACCCTCGCCCTACGGCCCAGCCCCGCCCCGCGTGGCCACCCGCCCCCAGGGACCCTGGCGTCCCGCCCCCCACCCGGCAGGCCCGCCCCGGCCGGTGGAGTCCTGGCGGGCGGGGCCCAAGTGAGCCCGGCAGGCCGCACCTCCCATGGCAACAACCGCGCCATTGGTGGTTGCTGCCAAGAGCTTAACCAATTAGGACTCAGGGCAGCTGTTGCTAGGCGACAGCGAAGCGGCCAGAGCAGCGGAGCCCAAACAAAGGGCGGGAGTGGGGCCGGGCTGCCCCCTCCCAGACTCCATCTCAGGACGGCTCCCTCGGGCTCAGCCCCTTCCAGGAATCCGGCTAAGATGTGCCGGGCTGCGCTGCAATGGCCCGAAGCCCCCTTCTTTCCTTTGCTAAATCTCGCGGGGACGGGCAGGGCGGATCCCAGCCTGTCCCCCACCCAAGCGTGCCGCCCCGCCCGTCGCAGAACCGTTACCTGAGGGCGTGGGTAAGGGGATTCAAACTGCTCGGGGAGCCCGAGCTCAGACCTGCCCACTGGCTGAGGATGTCCGGTGGACGCGGCGAGCCAGGGCCCCGATTACCCAGTAATGCAACCAGCAAAATGGCGACCACAACAAACCGGCCCCCCTGCCTCGGCTCCGCCCCCACACCCCTCACGTGACCTGGTGGAGCACTGTGCGCCTGCGCCTTAAGAGGGCTGAGCAGCGCACGTGCGTAGCAGCCACCAATGGAGCATGCACCGTGTGACCGGATGAAACTTTCCAGGCACCACCCCCAGCACACAAAGTTGATCAAGGGCGCATGCGTCTTGAGGCCACTTAGCAATCAGCACCAGACAGGGGAGACAGATGAGTCTTTTAATAGAAAAACAAAACAACTCCCCCCCACCCCCATCAAAAGCCACACGTGCAACAGTAGCAACACACATTTCTTCAATCCAGACAGCACTGAGTTTCAGTTCTTCGCCTTGGGAGGTGGCCTGTGAGGAAATCAGAGGGGGTGGAGTTTTGTAACCATTTTTAGCTTCTAGGCCACAGGTCAGGGAGAGGTCTATTCTGGAATTTACCTGTACACGCCTACAACCACTGCGTGGTCTCGTTCGTAAGGCTCTAGCGTCAACTGCTCCTGGGGCTTCATGTTCTCTTGCTGCATCTTCTTCACTTCAGATGCAAACACAGCTTCCGCTGAGGCTGTGGAGTCAATGCAGTTGGCCTAGAGAGAAGAAAAGACTTTAAAAGTATGTCTGTTAACAGATTTGGAGACTGAGGCTTAGCCAATTTTCTAACTTCATTAAAGAAATTTTAATTTGGCTCATACTGGAAACGTTGTTTCATTTATCTAAGGCAGTGTTTGAAGTTAGGAATTTTCTTCCATATCCCAGAAGTCCAACTGGCAACAGTAAAACAAATGCAGCAATAGGCTGGCCAGTTTTGAACATGGCGAGGATGACAGTTTTCTGTATTTAAAATTAAAATGTTTTGAAAAATGTACTTGCTGCAGTTAATATTTATTCTACCCTACAAACTGTTCCAAACGCTTAACATTTATCAATCTTCACTTCAACCATAAATAGGACTAATAAAGAAACCAAGTTAAATAGGCTAAGGCTAAGTCAAACACGCTCAGCCACAAGAAATCAAGCACCCACACCATACTGTTGCTGCTCAACCTTACACTGCAAGATCCATACCTTAATGGAAATCACAAAGTGTCCTCCATTCCGCAAGAAGGTGTGGGCATTCAGGGCCACAATCCGAGTTTGGTCTGGCTGGGCCACATCAGCAAAGATAACATCCACCATTGCTAAGGAAAAAAGGGACAGCGTTACAAACAAGCCAGCAGAGAGCTTCCCAGAGCCTCCCAACGGGCCTGCGCTCCTTTACCACCAGCTTCCTGGGACTCTCCTGCCTCCAGTCTTACTCCCCGCCACACAGCCTCCCTCCAAAGCACCCAAAGGTGTAACCAGAACCCGAAAGCCACATCACTCATCCACTCCTGTCGTAAACCAATGGTTGCCACCTACTCTGTGGCCAGCCCTGGGCTGGGCGTGGGGGACACAGAGACGAGTCAAACCCGGACCCTGCCCTCGAGATCCTCCCGGGTCTGGGGAGGAGACAGACATGTCATCAAAAAGACAAGTAAATGTGAGCAGTTAAAGACAAGATGTGGGCAGTGCTGTCTGTCAAATGACAAGGACGGGGGTGGGGATGTGCTGAGTGCAAGACAAGACAGGGTCAGGGCTGTCAAATGACAAGGATGGGGGGGGGGGCTGAGTGCACTGAGAAAATGCACAGGAAAAAAAAAAACAAAAACAACAACAACAAAAAAAAAACAAACCCCATAAAAACCAAACCAAACTAAACAGTGCAATGGGAAGGTATTGCTTTAAGGTAGTGTGACTTAAAACAACAAAAAGTGTGATGGAGTAAAAACGTCCTTTAAGGATCAGAAAAGCGATGGCAAGCATCGAGCACCTCTGGGGGAATTGACGAGGCTCTCTCCACTTTTATACTAGACCTTTGAGGTGTTTTTACAAAACAAAGCCATGGGGTCATACTTGCTATGGTCAGGGCTGGAATTTCATCAGATAATGGCTTTAAAACACAAACCAGGGCAGTGTAAAAACACCAAGTGTTAGAGGGAGCAGAACTGACCCTGACACAATTTGCACCTGCAGTTCCTCACACTGCTGCAGTGCAGAGGCCTGCTCATCATCACTCTAACTCCACCTAAGTCAGGCTCCGTCAGCATCTTCTGGGAAACATGCAGTGGCTTGTCCTACCTCCCCTGGGGCACCCCCAGGGCCCTCACCAATAAGCATGCGGTATTTGTGTGGGTGCCGAGCATCTTCAATTACAGGAATAATGTTGGTCCTCTTCTTGGCCAAGTTGATGAGGTCACGGCCAGAGCGGTGGGAGAACTCAACGGCATAGACCAGACCATCCTAGAACCAACCCACCATCAATGAGCACACACTGGGCTCCAGTACAGCTGCTGACACAGAGACTGGGCGCCTCCTGTAGCAGGTTCTCAGACCCTCGATCAAAACCCTGCTTTGAAATAACTGTCATTATGTCTACAGCCCTGATGAATAAAATGGGCCTGGGGATGGAAAGTCATGAGCTGTGGTTACTCATAAACAACAAAGCTTTAGGATCCCAATTTATCTGACCCATGAGCCCAGGCTCCCAATACAGAGTTAAAGTTCAGGCATCCAGGGAAGAAAGAGAGAGACATAAGGAACAGAGCTCATAGCATTTGCAATGGACCAGCACTCACAGGAAACATTTAATTTTCTAAGCAGTTTTCTTCTCCAGAGGGTCAGCCCCTGGAGAAGCCTCAGAGAGCTCGGGTGCCTCCCTGAAGCTACACATTGCCAAATGCCTCCACAGGTCTAAGTGCTGTTGCTGGTTGTTTTTAGAGGAGGTCTAACTATAGAGCTTAGGCTAGGATCACAAAGGTGTACGCTTTGCCTTCACTAACTAAATGAAACAGTCTACAATCCAGTCAAGGAGCAAGCAGCTGTCCAATGAGACCCCCTAGCACAAGGTGCTCTCTGCACTGGGATCCTGTACTGCCACAGAGAACATAAACTCACTAGCAGAAACTAAAGCTGGGTTGTAACTCAGGGTTAGCATACCTGCCTAGCATTTCAAGAAGCCTTAGGTACAACACCCAATGTGGGGTGGGGCTGGGGGTGTGGGCAAGGGCAAAAAACTACATTGTGGGCACATGAAAGTTTTGTCTGCATGGGAGCCAGAGGTCAATGTGAGGTGCCACTCCTTAGGAACTCTACCCACCCTATTTTTTCTTCCTTTCTTTTCTGTTTTTTTGAGACAGGGTTTCTGTGTAACCTTGGCTGTCCTGGAACTCACTGTATAGATCAGGCTGTCCTCGAACTCAGGAGATCTGCTGCCTCTGTCTCCCCAGTGCTGAGATTAAAGGCACACACTATCACCGCCACCGCCGCCAGGCCCATCATGTTTTTGAGACAGGTCTCTCACGTGCTGACGGCCCTGCAGGCACCAGAGACCGGTCTGCTGCCGCACTCTTGAGCTGTTACCATGAGGGCATACACCACACCTGTTTTGTTTTTAAAAATGGATTCTGAGGATCAAAATCAGGTCCTCATGATTATGTGGCAATTAATGACTGAATCACTCCTTTCAGCCCTTGGACATAAAATTTTCAATAAAAATAGTTTGGTATCTACATTCCTAGCTCTGGGTTACTTTAACATTGACTACACTCTCTGGCTCACAATTAAAATCAGGAATCCAGAAGTGGTATTTGAAAGAAAAACTGCTTCAAGTTGCCCCTGTCACAGAATGAGGGATGACCTGGCTCCATCTACATCACACAGTGCAGGGAAATGGCCAGGCCCATCCCCACCACCTGTCCACTCACCGGGCCGACGATATCAGAGACGTGGGAGACGGTGGTGCCTGAGGCTGCCCCAAGGTAGAGCACCTTGGCCCCTGGCTTGATGTGGATCTGGTCTACACCGCCCAGGATTGCTGCTGCCAGCTTGGAGCGGAAGGGGTTCCAGGCTCGGTACTCAATTTTGTCATCTCCTTCCTGAGCCAAGAGAGATAGGGACAGAATCAGTGCTGGGTTCTTATACAGGACACCATTCCCTGTAACCCTAGCCCACCCCCCACAAAATCCTGTGCATTCACTATGTAAGAATCAAATGCAGATGTACAGCAGGACCAAGACAGAAGCTGCCCTGCCCTCTCATGGAGGCTGCTGGCTTGGGGAGGGAACAACAGATAGTAATGTAGAAGTGAAATACAGAACTGGGCATTAGGCATTATGTCCTGTCTCAGCACAAAGGCACTGAAACAACAGCGAATAGGACATATATCCTGCCCTGAGAGATGAGCACTCATTGAACTAAATACAAACTGACACAGGAGATGGTGACAGGATATAGAGACCAAGCCAAGAGAGAGGATATGAAACCAGAACAGAGCAAGGAACATGTGAAAAAGAGAAAATGGACCAGGAAGGGTTGGGACACTTTTGAACCAATCCTGGAGGTGAAGAGGAAGCCACCCACACCACCCTGGGAAGAACATTCCAGGCACAGAGTGGGAGGTGAGGAAGCCTACGACTGTGACAGTGAGGACTGCTTAGACAAGGAGGGCAATGTACCAAACAGAGTCTCATCAGAAGGAGCAGGCAGTGTCTGACCAAACACAGGGGACAAGGAAATAGTTTAGTGCAGAGTTGGGAACTGCAGCAGCTCTGAGGCCACAGCCTGACTTATTCATTAAGACATCTCTTAGTGGTCCTGTGTAGGACACAACAGCAAGAAGACTGGGCTGCAGGCAATGCTATCTATCAGCTAGACAGGGGTCCAGGACTCACTGAAATAGAGACTCTCTTCTCTCCATACACAGATTCTCCAGGGACCAGATTCTTGGTGACAAGAGCGTCCTCCTTTCCTCGACAGATAAAGACACCTGGGGGGTGAGGGGGAGCAGAGTGTGGCTGGGGACAGTGTAGCCATGGTCCACGTAGCCATGGGGTCTGGCTCCAGCCAATTCCCCACCTGCCTCACTCACCTTCATGCCGATGTGGCTCCACCATCACATTCTTCCCTGACTGGTTTCCTCTCTTGCCTCCCCGGCCACCACCTCGACCCCGGCTGCCCCCAGATTGGAAGCCTCCACCTGTAAGAGAGAGCTGCAAGTAGGAGAGGGAGGCCCTCACATCCTCCCTCCCTTTGTCTTTCGAGAACCTGCACCAACCCCCATGTCAACCTCACTTACCTCGGCCACCTCCACCTCCTCGTCCCCTGAAGCCACCACCCCCTCCGCCTCGACCTCGACCTCCACCGCCAAAGCCTCCTCGACCTCCACCGCCAAAGCCTCCTCGGCCTCCTCGGCCTCCTCCTCTACCACCTCTGTCACCAAAGCCGCCTCTGCCACCAAAGCCGCCCCCACGGGGGCTGAAACCTGTAGCAGAAATGGAAATGGGGATTAGAGCAATGGAGCTTAAGAAGGACCCTTACTTTGTCAGGTCCACAAATCTGAAAAATCAGCAAAGCACAGGGCTCTGGGCTCAGGGAAATGTCTACCATAGCCAGCACCTACCCAATGTCCCACCAGCAGAATGGACACATAAAAGGAGGGGTGGTAATCAACAATGAAAGCCATCTTCAGTTCTATGGCACAGATGGATACATGGGAACCTCCCAGAAGTGAAGAAACAAATCCCAGAAAACCAAACCCAAGGAGGGTTTTCTTGAAATATGCTATCCCAGGCTGGCAGTGAAGTCAGCACGTAGAGCCTGATCCTCCTGCCTCCACTTCCCAAGCACTGTGTTTACAGGCCCAGCATCATAGCCTTTTTTTTAATGAGGTGCATCAGCACAAGATGCCATAGACTATCTAATTAGGAATGAGGCAGAATGTACATATTCTAGTTTTCTTGGTGGGACAGCTTCACACAACTCATTTTATCCCTCATATTAGTGAGCCCCACATATACATATGCTTGACAGCAACAGGATCTGCTATGCCCTCATAGTATCTCCAAGACCTCTGGATAAGAGTGCAACCCCCAGTCTGATGCTTAGTTCTGCTAATCCATCTCCCTGCTTTCAAGACTGAAACATCCTTCCCAGCACGGGGGAAAATGAAGAAAATCCCCAACTTGTCCTTTTAAGGACGAGCAACGGTTTACACGGGTGGGCTAGAGCACATCAGTACATCAGCCTGGGCTAAGCCCAGGTGTAGCAGACCATGCCTGTGACTCCAGTACTCTACAAGGTGGGGGCAGGAGACTCCAGTGGGCCTCATGGTGAGACCTTGCTTCCAAAGGAGAACGGCTGGGCTGGGGATGCAGCTCAGTAGTAGTGTTCAAGGGCTTGCCCTTACCTCCCAGCTACAGGGCGCAGCCAACACTGTCCATAGAGCAGCAAGCAGTGCATGCATGGGACTGGACTTGTTACCTTAGCTTTTCTATGATGGCTCCAAAAAGCTTTTTGAGGTGGGGCACAAGAGTTTATCTGAGGGCTGGAGACATGGTTCAGTGGTTAAGAGCAATGGATGCTCTTCCAGAGGTCCTGAGTTCAATTCCCAGCAACCACATGGCAGCCCTCAATCATCTGTAAAAGGATCCAATGCCCGCTTCTGAAGACAGTTACAGTGTTCCTCCCCATGCGCGAGCGCGCGCGCGCGCGCGCGCGCGCGCACACACACACA
>JADRCD010204918.1:494-21542 GCA_019843815.1 Montemys delectorum | reverse complement strand
TGTGTGTCTATGTATATGATATATATGCATAAAATATATATGCATGCATATATGTACACACATATATGCAAACACTAACATATATCATAAAGTAAATCTCTTTAAAAATATCACAAATTTATTTAGTGTCTCCTATTTTCTGCTCTTAAGCAATTTACTAGCTTGCTTAGAATTTATACCATAAAGTCTGATTATCACAATATAAGAAAGTTGACCTGTGTCCAGTTCTGCTTTCCAAAGAAAAATTTAATCCTTCTCTAATTCTTAGCCTGTATCTTACTGGGGGTTGCCTTATTTGGCTGCTTCATTCCATATTCTAGTCTCTAGGATAAGCTGCAGAAGTCCTATTGTCCTATCATACTACACATTACATGACTTGGTATATTAGATGTGTTGTCTCTGTCATAAATATCTCATAGAAACAATTAAAAGTAAGAAGGGAAGATACGGCAGAATAGATGAGCCAGGGGCTTATAGTGTTCATTACTCTTTCAAGGACCTGAGTTAGATTCCTGGAACCTACATGGTGACTTACGACAATCCATAATTTCAGTTCCAGGAGATCTGATGCCTTCTTCTGGCCTCTGTGGGCACCAGGCACATGTGGTCAAGATACACAAATGCAGACAACACACACACACACACACACACACACACACACACACACACACACTTACAACAAAAATCCTTCTAAACAGTACAAAAGACTAATGTTGGTTCATGGTTTCAAAGACTATTGTTAAAACTTTATTGTTTCTAGGCCAATGGGAAGTGTTTGAAGGGGCCCAGGTGATTATCTTATTGTCTTAGTCAGAGTTTCTAGTCCTATACAAACATCACAACCAAAAAGTAAGTTGAGGAGGAAAGGATTTATTTAACTTACACTTTCACATTGCTGTTAACCAGGAAGTCAGGACTGGAACTCAAGCAGATCAGGAAGCAGAAGCTCATGAAGAGGCCATGGAGAGATGTTACTTACTGGCTTGCTTCCCCTAGCTTGCTCAGCTTCCTGTCTTATAGAACCCAAGACTACTAACCTACCCACCTCCTTGATCACTAGTTGAGAAAATGCCTTACTGATGAAAATGCCTTAATGATCTCACTGATGGAGACATTTCCTTATGGGAGGATAGTTTCTCTGTGATATCTTTAGCTTGTGTCAAGTTGACACACGAAACCAACCAATACACTTGTGGTGGCTGGAAAACTGACATCAAGCAAGAGAAAGTATCTAGGGATCAGAATTACCCTTAAAAGCCACATTCCTCATCTTCATCATCTAATAACACCATCAAGTTATGAAGCTATAAATATATTCCAATAACTGCCTCTTAAGGTTGATTCTACTACTTAGGACCAAGTTTTCACCATGAGGGCTTTAAGGACCCACAACGTACCCAAACTGTAAGATATAGGAACCAAACCACAATCTCCTCACAAATATACAGGTGAGTAAGGATTAAATACTTGCTAATGAAATCATCAAGAGAGCATGATTGTTTCCCTGCAGCAAAAAATTGCCTATCCTAACTAAAGAATCCAGAGGGTCTGAGATTTAATTCTTGTGCTACAATAAAAAAGTAACCAGTGGTGGATATACTAAGTCCATAGACCAGCTACTTGAAGAGGCATTTGAAAGTAACTTTGGAGCCTCAAGGTAACTCTGTTGGGGAATGGAGGGTGAGATGCTGGTGAGTGTAGTCATTGTGGATCAGAGGAAATGGTTCTGAGTGCTTACCCTGAAGAACAAAGAGTAATTAAAACTGTTGAAGGTAGTTGAAAATGTAATAAGGTCATATGTAGGAAGGAAATACCTAGACAGACAGAGCTGAAATTATGAGTAGCGAAAGATACCTTCTTGAATTGAGGGCTCCTTCACTTTCGTATAACACCTTGAAGAGTATATTTGACCTTAATTCCAACCTGCTCCTTCTACTTCCTAGAAAGCTAGATTGATAGGGCTTAAATCTGAACCCTAGTGGAACATTACCCTTTTCAGTCATGCTTTCTTCTCTTTTAAAATGAAAATAATCATATCTCTCCCATAATTATGATACACATCAGGGGGTTGGCCACAAATATGCACAACTTCTTACAAGACAAATTCTACTTGAAGTTTAACCCTAAACAGATGGTGGGATCTTCCAGGACTTCTGTGGGACAGTTTCCCTGTCATAGGAACACACTTAACAAATGTTACTGTTGTTCCAGCTGATGCAAAGTCTACATCCAGGTTGGCAGGCAGTCAGAGATTACAGTGTAGTCTGACTCCATTCTGTATCCACTGGAACCTTCCACCCTCAGCAGGTGCTCTCCATTCTTAGGACTCATTTCAAGGTCCAAGAATAAAATAATCATTTGTAGTTAGTGATACAGTAACCAGAATGCTATTGTTCTAATATTTTCCAACATTGGAAAGTCAAAATGTTATATAAAAGTGTACATATTTAATGTATTCAACTTGATGAATTTATATATATGTGTGTGTGTGTATGCATGTATATATGTATACATGCATATACACATATATGTATACACATATATATATATATATATATTTATGTGTTTATGTTATCATTGCCACCATGAAGATAATAAACTTATCTATCTTTTAAAGTTAACTTATCTTTTAAAAGTTTCACTGTATGCTTTTGTTACTGTATTGCTGTGGGTTTGAATGTAAAACGCCTCTCATAGGCTCATGTGTGTCAACAATTGGTTTTCAGGTAGTGATGTTTAGAGAAAGGTCATGGAAGCTTTCAAAATTAGAGCCTTGTTTGAGGAAGTGGGTCACTGGATCACTATGAATGGGTCTTGAGGGTTTACAACCCAGATTCGCTTTCTCTTTGTAGTGTGCTTCCTGATTGGGCATGCAATGTGACCTTCTAGCCTCATGGCTCTATCACTGTGACTTCCATGCCTGTTGCCATATCTTCCTGTTCACTATGCATTGTACCCATCTGGGGCTATAAGCCAAAATAAACCATTACTCCTCTACACTATTTATTTCACTATCCAGGCCATCATATACATCAAGAGAAAAGTAATCAAAATAGTGTCAACAAAACATAACTCAGAGTCACATGGGAAGAGAGAACCTCTTTGAAAAAGAACCTTCATCAGATTGGCCTGTGAGCATGTCTGTGGGACATTGTGTTGATTGCTAATTGAAGCAAAAGGGCTCAGACTACTATGAGCATTGCCACCACTGGTCAGGTGTGCCTGGGCTCTGTATCAAAAACTAGCTAAGCCATGAGTCATTAGGCAAAGTTCTTTCATTATTTCTGCTTTAGTGTCTTCCCTTTCTTCTCCCAGTGAGGGAGTCTGACCTCCCCAAGTTGCTTGTAGTCATGGGCTTTATCACAGCAACAAAAGCCAGGCTAAAACAATCACTACACTGTAAAAATGTTAAAAACCACCATGTTGTATTAGACATTACATGTGAAAGATCTGAAACAGATGAACAGGAGGGGCCTGTAGCTGATACAATGATATCTACCTAGAAACAGCCCAGACTGCATTCTTTTTCAAACTCTGGCTTTCTTCAGAAGATATGCTTTCTCTTACCCCTTTCTGCTGTAGTGTGGTGAAAAAAAAATTACAGTTATTGGGACTTTCAAGTCCTAAATATGATCTAAGTAACTTTGTTTTTTTTTCACAGACATTTAGATGAGCATTATAATTTGAATGTGGAATATCCCCGATCAACAGGCTCTAGCAAAAATTTCCAGTAGAGCCCTTGCTTCCATCTGCAACTCACAAGCAGAGTTTTTTTCTGCCTACAATCCTGCATGCTGATATTCTGGACTTCCACCAAAATTATGTGCTTACAGCATTACCAGACTTATTTAGCTTACAATTCCTAGCTTTTTTTTTATATTTATCTCCAAACTTCAGGTTTTAACTTTGTAACAAGTAGATGTTCAGGCTTAGCACTACATCAACCCCACTTCTTGTTGTAAATTTTCTGCATAACTTTCCTCATTGTTGCAACAAAATGCACAGCAAAAGCAATTTAAGGAGTGAAGGGTTTTTTCTTGCTTAAAGCTTAAAGGGTTATGTTCTACTGTGACAGGGATGCCATGGAAGCAGGGGCAATAGGATGGCTAGTCATATCTTAGTAGCCAGGAAGCGGGAAGAGAAGAGGAAGTGGATCTAATCCATAAAACCCTAAAGTCAACCCAGATATCTGTTTCATCCAACAAAGTTCCACCTTCTAATAGTTCCACTACCTTTCTAAGCAAAGCCATAAATGAGGGACCTTGTAATCACATATATGTGAACCTATTTCACATTCATATCCATAGCACCAGGGATGTGAGAGTGTGCCAAAGAAAACTGGAATTGCCAGTAGAGCTGACTCAAAAGAGAAGTCACGAGAAGAGATTTCTGAAGCTCATTGGAGTTCATGTGATGACATCAAATACCCCTATTCTCAGAGTTGGGGTTGTAAGATTTAACATTTCTTCTGCTGGATTTCAGGCTTGCTTCAGTTTAGTCTTTCCTTGATATTCTTCTATCCCTTCTTATTGTAGTGAGATGTTACTCCTAGTCATTGCGTATTAAAATTATGTGGCCTTTCAGATTGTAAAGCTTAGTGGTTACCTTGAATACGAAAAGGGACTTTGGATTTTCTGGACGTTGTTGGCAGTCTTGTGTCCATGGTGATTCTCAATGTTGAACTAATTACATTTTGTCATATAAGATGGTCATGAGTCTTTTTGAGTCAAAGGCAGAATGGAATGGCTTAAATCTGAATTGTCCTCCACAGACTAATTAAAGTATTTTGGGTTGTTTTCTATGGGGAATTGAATGTTGGGCTTTACATATTCTAGACAGTATCCTACATAATCCCTAGTATTATGTTCTTAATACCCAGCCCCTAATTTTCAGCACTATCTCATGGTACTATGGAACTCACAGTAAGAGCTTAGTTGGCAGAAGTAAGTGTTTGTTAATGGGTCTTTGAAGATCCCAATCTGCTTTCTCTGCTTCTCAGACTATCACCATTGGAGGAACTCTTGGCTGCCATCCTTTCTTACTACCAGGGTCTAAGCCTTACTTCAATGTCTTCTGTGATATGGTAGACTTATACTGTAAGCCAAGACACATCCTTCCTCCTAATGATGCTTTTGTTAGAGATTGGTCACAGTGCTGCAAAAGTAGCTACTGCAATGAAGGGCCTGCCATAATGTTATCTCTGATTAAAGGTAAAAGTACTAAATCATCACAGTCATACAGCTGATAAGGTACAAGCTACAATTTGAAACCAAATAGTTTAATCCAGCACCTGAACTTTGGGTACTTGATTCTACTCTCCTTATTCTGTGTTCATGGGCTAACATGGTTACGTTTATCAATTTGGTGATCAACAGTCTTATGAGGACATACCATAAAATACCAACTTCTAGACATCATTCTATGTGTGCAAAGTACTTCCCAGAACTAACCATTTCCTTGCCTCTTTTATGCCTAATGTCAATATGCTTCATTCCTGAATAGCTTCCTTGTGCATTCACAGCACTTGCCAGGAAAATGAAACTTTTCCCCTCTGGCTTTTCTATTTGTGCATAAAGAAATAGTTTTATGAGCAAATCTGTGAACATAAGAGTTGTTGCAGTTTTATAGACTCCAATTACATAATTTTATTTAAAATTTTAATGATGTTTTTAATTGCATTGCGCTTAAAAAATTACTACTACTAGAAGTCAGAGAGTGGAAGTTTGAACCCTTCACAGCTCGATAGTAAAAGGAGCTGACTGCCATCATTCACTAGGAGACAGGGTTCTAGACTTCAGCCTATAGCATCTGAAACCCTAAACTGGTGCTTGTTAGAGCATTGTTATATCAGGCATTGTGCAGTTTTTAAACTTTGCTTCTTTTGGCTTTCAAAATTTATTTTATAAAAGAAAAATTTACATAACACCTCAGGCCTGATTTACCTAATTAATAATTTCACTATACTGATCTCTAGTGTGTTTTGAAATTGTGTGGTTATGGGGTTCTAGGAGCTACAATTCAGCCCAGCCAAAGTATAAGTAGTGAAGCAAATGCCACACCGAAAATGGCTTTGGGCCCCTCCATTCCTTGTTCTATTCTTCTTGGTTTTGCTATATCTGCTTTATCAAAAAGTGTGAAATAATTTTCTAAGAGGAAAAATAAATATGAGCTACCTGATTTTGAGTTCAATAGAGCCTATATGTTTTATGAGAAATCCCCATGTGTGTGTTTGCTATGTATACTGGAAAGAGAGAAAAAAGAAGGAAGGAGGGGAGGAAGAAAGGAAAGGAGAGAGGGATAAGAAGAAGATTAGGAAGTAATTGTTGTTTTTAATCATTGGAGGAAATTTTTTCCATAAGATGTATAGGGTTATTCTCTTTCTTAAGAAAAATATACATATCTCTTTGAGCAGACTGAAATTTTTAAGTAATCTATTTTGCTTTGATATGAATTTCTAACCCTAAGCTTTTGAAGCTCATAAAAAACACTTCTTCCTCTTCTTCCTCTTCCTCTTCCTCTTCCTCCTCCTCCTCCTCCTCCTCCTCCTCCTCCTCCTCCTCCTCCTCCTCCTCCTCCTCTTCTTCTTCTTCTTCTTCTTCTTCTTCTTCTTCTTCTTCTTCTTCTTCTTGTAAATGCTCCTCCCATAAGCAAGGAACCTCAGCCTCAGAGACAAGCTATATTTTCTATATATGTTAAATAATTGCATCATTCAGAGTTCAATAAGAGAAATATTAACAGGGAAGATGTTAGCAAGTAGGAATCCTTGAGGCCCAAACCTACTAAGGTCAGGCTCACCCAGGATAATCTTTACTTTCATCATCTTGAAATAAATAATGAGGGCCTGTATTCTTTTTTTGCTGAGACAATACCAGGATTGAAAGTAACTTACAGACGGAAAGGATTTACTGTGCTTGCACATCCTGGTCACAATCAGTTAAGGAAATTTGGGGCAAAAGTTTAAGCATTAGGTTGAAGGCAGGTAAACTTGCTATTTTTCAAAGCATTACCTCCAGCCAGGGAATGAACTTTCAGCCAAGAACTATATGGAGGATGTTGCTTAATGGCTAGTGCAGGTTCATGACTTTCTCATACAGCCCAGGCCACCTGTCCAGGGAACTGTGCCTCCCAAAGTGGGCTGGTCCCCACTATAGCAATTAAAAATCAAGACAATCTTTAACAGACATGCCCATAGGCCAATCTGGGCAATCCCTCAGTTAAGACTCCCATTTCAGAGGACGCTGGGCTATATCAAGTTGAAAATTAAGACAGGTTGAAAGCATATTTACAAAAGAACTTTACATTGAAACCCAAATAAATATATGTGTAAATAGGGAATACAACTGAGTTAACATACTAAAAAAAAAAATCATCAGAAAAGTAAATAGGCCTTCAAGGTGCTAACACAAGTATACCTCGTTCCACATATTTCCTTCTACAATATATTTCTTTCTACAAGGAAAACCTCTGTTTTCCAAGTGAAACCATTTGAAGACAATATACTTTCAGCAAAAGTGTCTCACCATAGAAATTTTCAAGAACAATGGCATAGACTGCTCTCAACAAAGTTCACATGCTACTTTTGAGTAGGTATGGAAACGTATCTGGATATATCTTGTTCTCTAAATCCTATATCAGGACAGGACCTCTTGATATCAAGTACCTATGTTATCCTATAGACATCTTGATATCTATATTAAGCATGACAAGTGTTCAGTAGACTCATAAAGACTGAGTAAGCTAGAGGAGAGATGTGTAGGACAGAGGTCTTTGTTCTTAGACTGTTTAATTTCCATGTCTACTAGGGAAGACATACATCTTATTAATATTTATTGTTAGCATCTAATATGTTATACTTTTAATTATTAATTCCTGGAATGTCTGTTTATCTTACTTTTTTTTATAAATGTACAGTTATTCTAAATAAATAAGACCTAAGAACTTGCAGTACTCATCATCAATGGTTAGCTTTAATTATCAACTAAACACAACCAGAGTCATCTGTAAAGAAAGCCTAAATGAGGAGTTGTCTACATTGGCTTTGCCTGCTCATATGTTTTGAGGGATTGTTTCAGTTAAGTTAATCAATATGAGAAGATCCAGACCACTGTGAGCAACACTACTCCCTAAGAAAGTTGTGAATTGCCAATGAGTGGAGATATCAAGCGGAGAACAACCAAACAATCAACTGAACACTCACGCATTCATTTTTCTTTGCTCTTAACTGGACAGAATGTGATCTGCTATTACAAGTTCCTGCCACCTTCATTTCTTTGCTTTGAAGGACAATAACCTGGAGCTGAGAACTAAAATAAATCCATTGTCCCCTAAGTTAATTTTTGTCAGTATTTTTTTTAATCACAGCAACTGAAATGAAACTAGGACAATGATAATATTAAAATAGCATTACTTTGATACCATTTAAAGTATGGTGTGTCAGTTCTATTCTCAATAGCTGCAGGCCATACCCTGTATAAGCCAGTGTTGCAAACATTCCTAATACTGGGAATTCTTACTCAGAGCCATTGAGGACAGCGCACATGCACAGTCACATCTTTAAACAAATGAGGTGTTTTGAAAGCTGTGTTTTCAAGCAGAGATTGTTTGTCCAAGAAAATAAGTTTTGTCTGAAAAGCAATCATTATTTCTATGAAAAGACAGAAGCCATATCAAGTGCCCCATCATACACACATAAAATAGGGGTTGGATAGTACCTTCCCAGAACTGCACGTAAGGGCTGTGCCATACATGCAGGCATAACTACAAAAAAGAAAACACACCCATGAAATCCCAACAATATGCTAGGTTGCATGAACAAGTCCTGAATAATGACAATATCAGTTGACATGCCAACATGGGTAGGAGAAATTGTATAAGACCCCACCCTTAGATGAAGAGCTACAGGTGGACAATGGCTACTAAGAGAGGGAGAATTAGATGCCTCCTTGGACAAGTTCTTACATACATAATCCTATATATATATATGATATATAATGGATACATGTATATAATGGATATATGTATATAATATATGCATGTATATGTATATATAAATATTTCAACAATGCTAAATGGATTCAGAAGGGTATATATAAAGATGTGCGTGACTAAAGAAGAGACCATGAATTTGGCACAGAGAAGAGGAAGATGAGCTGGGAGAAGTGCAAAATAAGGATGTCCATGTATCATGTTCTCAAAAACAGTGCTAAATAAATGTAAAAAGGGAGGAATCACAGACATTAGGTGTGTGAACATGCTGTGCTGGTCTCTCAGGGCAATGGGTCAGATCACAGGAGACAGTGCAATGCCGAACAATTCAGAGTCTCATCTGCTCAGAAATCATTATATAAGCCTTGAAAAGCACATAATCCATTCATACCTTAGGTTCTCCTCTAAGCAGGCTGGTGAGCCTATCTACGGTATCCTAGAGCAGGAGTTAATAACTAAAAGTATGTTGCTGTGTTTGATTGCTCCACTCCCTTTTTAAATTTGTGTATAAGAAACTTCATGGCCAAGACAGTGCATTAGAAAGTAAGGCCACAGGAAGCCTTTAGGCTTTGATAGGCCTGCCTTGTGAACAGGTTAATAGGACTTTTGTAGTGGCTTTGCTGTCCTCTTATCTTCAGCCACACAAGAACACAGTGTTCCTTCCTTCTGAGGGATGCTATTTACAAGATGCTATCTGGAAAGGAAAACTGCTTCTCCCAGATTTTAACTCTCCTGCCACCTTCATCAGAATTTTCTGCCTCCAAACTCTGTAAAAAAAAAAAATTCCATTCTTTATAAATTACTCAGTCTCAGGCACTCTGTTCCAGAAGAAAACACACACACACACACACACACACACACACACACACACACACACACTCCAGAGGTATATTTTAAGATCTGCCACAGTGGTAATGGATTGTCTGAGATTTAGCAACTTGCCTACTATCACTTCTCCAACTGAGGAAAGAGGGAAGCCAGTTCAGAAATGGCTGAGCAGGAGTTGCGTCTTCTATACTAAAAGGTTGAATCATGGGAGGGGGTCAGCAGCAAGAAAAGGAACACATGGGAAAAGCACATCTACTTTAGGACAGGGTTAACTGAAGCAAAGCTGCTGTGCAGTGGAGCTTACTCACCCATTGAAATGCTGTCAGAGTCCTGAAACAAATGGAAACACTGAGAAACCCACTTCTTAAAAAAAATAAAAAATAAAAAATAAAAAAATAAAAAAATAAAAAAAACAGTATTCACCATGTTCTCTGTCTCATGGAGGTACTTCCTGGCTGCTCTTTCGGACCAGAAAGCACAGGAGTTTCTTGAATGCTGCCAGTCATGCATTAATGTACGTATTAATAAGGCTCTTTTTTTTTTTAAGGGGACTGGCAATGGACCAGCCAAGAAGAATGGAGTGGGAAGAGACCCTCAAATGAGTATTGGCCTCTGGCCATTCTTCTGTCTGGGGTTGATAAATATTCCCATAGACTCTTAAAAGAAGTTTCTTTCTAAGAGTACCTGCCTGTGGTGGGTGGGTGGGCAGAAGGTCTTCTGACAGAGAGAGAGAGAGAGAGAGAGAGAGAGAGAGAGAGAGAGAGAGAGAATCAAAACAAAAATGATGACAGCAAAGAGAAGGCCAAGTTAGTTGTTTCAATTACTTCTAGCTTATACTCAACTTTCAAAAACCTTTACTTTGGAACCATTTTACTGTTATTTTTTTTTTATTTCTAAATGAAACTCGACTTTGTTTTTCAAAGCAAAAAGTCAAGTAAATGTCCTGTGTTTGTGTGAACTGGCTCCGACCGAGAGCCTGACACATCCTATGAGTTAGTGAATAAAACAGACCCTATAAACACGAGGGTGGTTAGGTCAGTGGATCCGAGTGTATAAAAACATGCGTAATGATGTAAAGCACTGAGGTAACTCTCAGATTAAAGGGGACCCTTTCAAACACTTAACATTCTTGTCCTTGAACTCCTCAATAATGCTCCTGGCAAATAATTTTCTATCCTTCGACTACAAATTATTTCCAAGGGCAGAGAGCTTATTGCTTTTCCAGACATCCCTAGAAATTGGAAGCCTTGTGTGAGGCCAAACTGATAGTCCCTGGGGTTTTCCATCTTCCTATTATATTATTGCCTACATTTACTGCCACATAGGACAAACCTTGAATTTCATAAGACTCCCTTCTCGAACCTCAGCTTTCTCTTTTGATGAGAGAGTAACAATCCATCCACTTCAAAGGTCACTGTCAGATTAAATAGGAATTTCTTCGTAAAAAAAATGTAGCACTCAATTTGACAGGTGAAGAGGCTCACTAGTTGCCCACGTCTTCTGTATTATGCTCTATGCAGCAGTCTTTCAGAAAGATTTGGACATCGATAATATAGATTGCCATTAAGGATATGCAATTTTCTTTCTTTATTTATTTTTTGATTTGCAGGAAATGAGACAAAGTGTGTGGATTGGGCCCAAAGACTTATGTATGCTAAGCAACCACTCTACCACAGAGCTCCAGTAAGAAGTATATAAGTAAGTTTAGATGTAAACAAACTTAAATAGTCTATTTTATTTTTATATTTATATTCTTTTTAAATTAATTTATTGATTTAATTTGCACCCCGAATGCGTTTCATTCTCCCCCCAGTACCTACCTCTCAGATCCTCCTATTTTTACCACAGCTTTACAAAGAAACCATGACAGGCCAAAGGATCAGCTAGCTGCTGTGATTAGAACAAATATGGATAAGACTTGGTGTTTGTCTCTCAGGAAAATTGTTTGCATGCTGTTCAAACTCATTGTGATGGTGGAAATGGCAGGCAGTAAAGAAGCAGTGGTTTCTGACACTGGGAATCGGAAATCTCTCATAGATGAGCAGCATTGGCTCCTACGTTTCAAGAACTTAAGAAATCCCTTCCACTTTCCAATACACTGCATGCTACCTGGTCTTGCTTGACTAAGAAGGTCGTGAGCCACACATTTCCTTGCAGGACTTGATGCTCAGACTAGAAACACTGGGTGCCCTGGAGAGGAGGGGAGGCTTTGAATTCACTGGGACTGTGCCATGCAGAATGTACCATGCAGATGAGCCAGATTCTTAACTCACAGTTGGAATGGGTTAAATATCACTGAATCCATCACACCACTGAGGCTGCTTGGCTCTCCCATGTGGCACAGAGTAGACCACAGAATACTGTGACTATCTAGAACAGGGTGAAGGAAACAGAAAGAAAAAAAAGTGCTGGAGGTGGAAACCAAGACTTAATCACAAACACAGCTGAAATCCTGTCTTCAGGTTCATAGTGAACCTGCACCTGAGCTCCTGAGACTTGGAACAGGGAGTAAACTTCAGTTTGCCGTTACACAGGAGCTTCATGCTACCAGGAAGAACAGAGGTCTAATGGTTTCCTTTCTGTTCAAAGACAGAAGCTAGGTAGCAACAAGACAGTTCCCACAATGCTGCTATTGGTCAAGCACTGACTACCTCTAAAGAATGAGTGGCTCCGTGGCTTAAACCAATGTGAAGAACAATGTATACAGAAGGAAGAACACATGTAATGGTCATTAAATACATGCAAACATTCCTACACACACACACACACACACACACACACACACACACAGTATTCTGCAGCCACTGTCAGTCAACAGGTTGGGCTGTATGGTTTCTAGAAGATTAGAAAGTTAGAAAGGTTTGGGGCACCATTCTTTCTTCCTCTCTGATTCAGTCTTTCTTCTTCAGGGACTTTGCAATGGGAAACAGTGACACATCCCTCCATTCCTCTGTTCCCTCCCACTTTCTCCTCTTCTTGAGCCTTTGTGATTCAGGGCACACACTTGCGTCTGATGTTCTAATGCTAACTTCAGAGTTACTCAGGGCAGAAAGTTCTGTTGAGTTTACTGTCAGCTGAGGAAGCTGCTCAACCCTTTTGTGTTCTGCCTGCTCCCTTTATTTGCATAATCTAGGACTCCCACCTCTTTCTCAGCATGACTCTTCTATCTGCTTTAGCCAAGGAGACCTTGTATACTTTGTCTATTTAACACTTCACTTCAGTTCTGGGGGACAGCCTTGAGCATCCTGGTGTATGTCCTCAGAGACCCTGATTATCCCTCACTCTAAGCAATTGTAGGTCCAATTACTTGGACAAGGTGTTCTTAAACTAGCACTAAATTTCAGTTCTTAAAATACGGAAGTACAGTTTCAAAATGTCTAGGGTTTTATTTTATTTTATTATTATTATTATTTGATGTTGGAATGACTTAGTAGGAATGGTTTCAGATATGTTTCACGTGACAATCTTGTCACATCTTGTGAATGGCCTGGCCTCTAATGCACCATATTTGTGAATGTTGAGGTTCCAATCTATCTGCAGGGGAGTGGTTCCAGAGGCACTGACCATGAGCAGATGTGCCAGAGTCTGTATAAATCCAGATAGATTACAGGAGAAAAGTCATTCAATCTCGCTTGTGTAGAATACTAGAAAAAGTTTTGTAGAAGTAAATAATTTTGTGATGTTGCTATGTATTCTGCAAAATAAAGCTCTCTTTCCAAAATATCACTAAAGTGCAATCTAAGTACACTCTTGGCACATCTCCAATCAAGATAATTGCCACGCCATCTCTGCAGAGAGAGACAGAATTATATGGGGGACAATAAATTGCTCAGCTCTCTTTGAGAATTCAGTTCAGTCCATCAAGAAGAAAAGAGAACCCAGAGTTCTTCCAATATATTGGAAAATGAAATATAGACTTATTTCATGTATTCAGGAAGAAACCTCAATTGCTAAACAGAATATTGTTATTCGAGAAGTATTTAAATGATCACATAGATCAGAGAGACTTCAAATGACAGGTTATGGAAGACAGTCTTGGGATATAATGATTTTAGGAAATAATAAGAGCACTTATTTCATCTCATTGTAACCAGAGAAACATTTCCCATTCAGAAGATGTGACAAGATTGTCATGTGAAAAATATTTGAAACCATTCTTACTAAGTCATTCCAACATCAAAAAAACCTTAGACATTTTGAAACTGTACTTCTGTATTTTAAGAACTGAAATTCAATGCTAGTTTTAAGAACACTTTGTACAATTAATTGGACCCACAACTGCTCAGAACAAGAGATCATGGATAACGCTGGTCTCTGAGGACATACCTCAGAATACTCAAGACTGTTCTCCAGAATGGAATGCAGCTTTTACATATGTGTGTGTGTGTGTGTGTGTGTGTGTGTGTGTGTGTGTGTGTGAAATTGTATACATTCCTTTTCTCTTATAGACAGAAGGCCCAGTGACTTCATTGACAGTCAAAAAAGGAGGCTCAGGAATTTAAAATGTTAAAAACTTCTTATGGATATCACAAAATACTGAATTTCTGAGACCTAATTTGTGGGCCAGTTGTTCCACAATGTAATATTTAGTATAAAACTCTACCTTTATTCAAAGGGAGCCTTTCTTTTTCCCTTGTAGAAGAAGTTGGAGATCTGCCAGTTAGCTAACAAAGTGATTAACTGCAGGATGGTAGATGCCCACCTGAGCAGACCACAAGCTGCTTAACAGTAAAGAAGGATATTTTATGATCGATCCACAGGGACAAACACAACACAACACAACAAACACAAAACAACACAACACACAAGCACAGGCTATGACTCCTGAGGGATGGAATTTACCATGAAACAACAAGTCATGCCTACTTTAAATAAATTAAAGTGATCGTTGTACTGAGGTGATTTTTGCCTAAAATTAACTCAAAGGAAATGTAATTGCTACAGTAGGAGCAAATAAGGAAAGAGGCCCTGCACACCATCTCAGGAAGGCCCATCAGATCCCATGATCAGGAGAAAGCAGAAGCTGTGTTTAAAACTAAACTTTCCCACCTGGAAAATCCTGAAGGTTTAGCTTTGCAAGGTGTCTCTCACCTGGCTTGGATAGGTGACACATCTATTGTGCTGGATAGATTTGTGACAGCTTGACATCTGAGAGAAGGGAATACCAATTAAGAAAAGTCTTCCATAAGATCACCCTTAGACAAGCCTACTATGAGTGGCTATCCCTGGGCTGGTAATCCTGGGCTCTACAAGAAAGCAGGGTGAGCAAGCCACTGAAGCAAGCCAGTAAGCAGAAACCTTCTTCAACCTTGCAGCAGCTCCTGCTTTCAGGCTCCTGCCCTGTTTGTGTTCCTGTCCTGACTTCTTCTAAGATAAACAGTTCTGTGGAGGTGTAAGCCAAATAAATGTTTTCCTCCCCAACGTGGTTTTTGCTCATGATGTGTTTTGCAGAAGACAGAACCAGAGAAGTAACTAAGCCCTTTGGAGGAGGCCAGGATATAGTGTACGAATCCGGGTAATTGGACATTAAGTTATTTACACTGTTGAAGTTTGATTATGCTTTTCTCAGATTATGAGTGTGCCCTGGTCCTTCCCTCTTGAGGAAAGTACTTAGCTTAATTTTAGATTTTACAGGAGCTTACAGCTGAAAGACTTTGAATATGTAAAAGAGATTTTAGATTTTTTTTTTTAAAGAGAAGAGACCACACTTTTAATGTGTTTAAATTGGTAAAGACGGTGGGACTTTTAAAGTTATTATTATTATTTTTTTAATGTGAGATCTTAGGAATGAATGAGAAAGGAAAGGTTGTGGCTTAATGGGAATGTGCTTGTGTGTCAAGTTAACAAGGGGTCAGTCAGATATACTGGCTGGTATTGTGTGTCAACTTGACACAAGTTAGAGTCATCCTAGAGGAAGTAACATCAATTAAGAAAATGCTTCCATAAGATCGAGTTGTATGCAAGTCTTTAGGGTATTTTCTCAATTAGTTATTGTTAGGAGAGGGACCAGCCTGCTGTGAGCGCTGCCATTGCTGGGCTAGTGATTCTGTAAGAAAGCAGGCTGAGCAAGCCAAAGATATGTTAGCTTTATAATTTGAAGTTAAATAAATTTTTTAAATTTTTTTACCCTATTGCACAAGATAAATTATCCTGTGCCGTAATGCACACATTTGTAACTCCTTTTAAGTTATAAATAACTCTCAAGCCTTCCTGTATCAATCAGTTCTTATAATGGCTTCCAAATATAAGCTATGTTATTCTCCTAGTCATGTTTCCATGTAGATCAGTCATTTTCAGGTTTAAATGAGGTGGACAAATCTCACTGATATTTAGTTGCATCATTCAAATGCTGGAAGTATGGAAAAAAAAGAAGAAGAACTCTTCTTTAGGCCCTAAATGCAATGGATACTGAAAAACATATAAAATGATAGACAGTGTCCTTACCAGTTCATTTTTTTCTGTTGTCTTGACTTAGAATGTAACTTTGTTGCTATAGTTTTTGCCTAACATGTATAATACCCTAGGTTCAATACTGTATAAACTGAGTAGAATGGTGTTGCCTATAGGCCCAGCATTTAGACTGTGGAAACAAGATGATCAGAAGAATAGAATTTCAAGGTAATCTTTGGCTACACAGCAAGTTTCACAGACAGCCTGAGCTACTTGTGACCATGTCGCAAAATAATAATAGTAATAAAATAATAGTAATAATGATGATAATAAGCATAACCTGAATGGCTTCTTGTGTCCTTTATAAAGAGAGTCTTAGTTGAAAGATGTTTCAAGCAGGTCCATGTGCTCAGAAGAACTTTTCTGATTATATTCTGAAAAGTATGGAGCTGAACATGACCAGCTGTGTTGGCTTCTAAAAGAATGTCCTTGCCAAAGTTGTCCAACACTCTCAATTTTGATTGAGAAAAAGGATATTCAAAGACCATCCTCAGACAAGGATGAAATGAATAAGTATTAAACACTTAACCAACAAACTCAGGCATATCACTTTACTTCTTTTTATTTATTTTTCTTTTTTTAGTATGTGCGGGGTTTGTATACACACACACATACACACACACACACACACACACACACACACACATACATATATATATGGAGATGCTTACTCATAAACACAAGAAGACCAGAGGACATTCAGTATCCTGATGTCCTGCTATGTCACTATCCCTTAGGACAGATTCTCACTGAACCCAGAACTAGACTAATGGTCAAAAGTTCTCTGGTCTTCAACTCTGCTTGCTATAGCACTGAGATGACACGTACGCTGAGCATGCCCAGCTTGTAATTTATCTCCCTGTCCCTGATATATCTCTACTTTCTATAAGTCAGATTCAATGAGTTCCCAGCTAGGTGGGAAATTGAATCTCTGTCAATGCTGGAATTCTTCGTCTGTCAGTCTAAAGTTGTAAGTGATGTTTGGAAACAGGATGCAGAGCCTTCCACATTCAGGCCATTCTGTTTGCCACGAGGTCTGCCTTGTCTCCACTGATACAGCTCCTGGATGTCTGATGGCTTCCTGGCAGTTCAGGTTCTGTGGCCTATCAGCTGCTGGCATGCTCACTAGAAAATACAGAATAGGGCGGGATGCAAAAATGAGACAAAAAGTTCATCTTCAAGGTAGTCACTGCCATCCAGACCCAAGTCAGTTTCCCTACTTTCTCTTCTTCTCTCTGCTTATTCCCTGGCCTTCTCTCCTTGTCCCTGTCACTTCACATTTCTCTTGTCTTCCCCAGAGAGGCTTTCCAGTGAGCCTAGACCTTGACAAAGGACAAAGATTGACATTAAGGGCTGGCAATGTGTTTTTATCTCAGAAATAAATTCTTTTCACAGTCTGAATCAGGGTCAGAGGAAGTGCAGAATGAACATCAATGAAAATATTTTAATCAGCCACCTTGCACACATATAAAATGTTAACCACTCTAAAGTATGCGAATGGCCCTTTTTTTTTCTTTTAAAAAGAATTCAGTGATTTTTACTAGGTGTGGCATTTCCATTTGGAATGACAAAAAGTGCTGTGGACAGAAGTAATCTTTACACAGTTTGGTGAATTATTTAATCCTCCTACCAGCTTTACATGTAAAAATGATGAAAAATGGGTAATTTCATATTTTGCACATTGGTCATATTAAAAATGGTACATGGAACCTTACTCAAACACAATGAGACAAACGCTTCAGATGACTGAAGCACTAAAATACCTATCACAGCTCTTTGCTCTCTCTCCTTCCTGCATTTTTAAGTGTTTGTTTTCTTTGTGTTGTGCTGCAAGGTCTAATGTATGTACGCATGGGACACAATTGCAAGGATGAACATGTGAAGGTCAGAAGCCAACTGTGTGTAGTCACATCTCTCTTTCTTAGATGAATCTGGGAACTAAACTCAAGCTCTTGAGCTTGCACAGTGGAAACACTTTTATCCACTGAGCCATCTCAATGGTAGGTTCATTTTGAGTTTTCTAATTTTTGCTGAAGAAATGATATAACCCAGAACCCCAATACTTCTTTGACTTAAAACAACTACTGTTTACTTCCCCATCATTTTAAGTATGGGCTACGCTCTGAGAATGGGTCTCTTCAGGATGACCTGGCCCCTTTCCTCACCCAGGGCTTTCAGAGAAACTTTCTCCCCCCCACCCAATTAAATTACTCAGTTTACGTCCGATCCAGGCCTCCCTCTCTTCCCAGGGCTCCTTTCACACAGCCCTTCCCCCACCCTTCCTTCTTCTTCTCCTCCTCTGATGAGATATCTTCAAGACATTCATCTGGGACTCTCTTCTTAACTCCTGTTTCACACAGGCATGTCAATACTTCCTCTAATTCCATCGCCCAAAGCATATCAAGTGATTAAGCAGCAACAACCATATACAGTTCTATGGCCAGCAAGATTTGGTCCAAGATACCTGA
Source organism: Montemys delectorum (assembly GCA_019843815.1). Lineage (NCBI taxonomy): Eukaryota > Metazoa > Chordata > Mammalia > Rodentia > Muridae > Montemys > Montemys delectorum. The sequence continues at coordinate 2,811 of JADRCD010204918.1, read as the reverse complement.
CTAATGAGGAAGAAAGGACTAAGAAAGGACAGACATCCTCACAGAATCGAGTTAAGCACATCTGTCACCCAACAACCCAGAACCTCAGTTTATTATGTAAGCACAGTGGAAGGAGTTAGTTAGGTTCCACAGGAGGTCTCTATCAGTCAGAAATCTCAGGCTGTAGACATCCAGAAGAATGCTATGTGAATGCTTTCTGTGCACCCTGTCAACATGCCACAGGGACTGGAAAGCTTTGCCATTTCCCATGGGTCTAAAGCATCAGTCCTTGTCAGTAACACACAGCCACACAGAGCTTCCTTAGCTTCCCACAATAGAGAAATAGTTCTTCTTATTTTTCCCCCAGATTTCTCTCAGATCTTCCAGAACAACTATTGACTGAACAACATTAAAATATAATATAGACTCCCTCATCACCAAAATTCACAAAATACAAACCAAATAAACTAAAAATAGCAGTGGATCCATCTCATGGAGGTTCTCTCAAGGCTCTTTGTCTCCAGAGACTTAAAAACTAAATGACACACACCTAAGGTAGGCTGGCAGAAGCAGGACAGGACCTGGCACTCTCTACCCCAGCATGAGGTAGAGAACAGTGACTAGGCAGCTCCCAGGTTAACACTGGCAGTCCACTATGCTGTACATAAGGTTACCCTTCCATTACCTACCAGCACTCCAGTACCTACCATTACCTTCCACACATAGCTCTCCTGATCCTAGATCACAAACTTTGAAAAGTCTATTTCTTTGCATTATTCTCAGTTGTGAATTGAGTATAAGATCCCTGCTCCCACTGTTAGGATGTAGTTTCCTGAGTGAAGCGGTCTCAGGAAATAGTTCCACCTTGCTGGCAGGATCAAAATGGAGTTCATGTTCCCAGGTCTTGGCACCTAACTCCTGTCCTGCTTAGAGGGAAGATGCTGTTATCTATTACCTAAACTAAGACACACAAGTCGTTAATGGGCTGCTTGTCTTGACTTAATTGTCTCTGTGCAGCTTGCCCACTCCTTTGTTCCCTTATTATTCTAAAATTCCAGGTCAGAGTCCAGGAGAATACCTGGCTGCAAAAGCTGACTCAAGGACCTTGAAGCCAGATGACCTGGATAAGGCTCAGTCTGGCTTTGGGTTCCAGTCCTATATAAATGTTGTGCAATCTCCCTTTGGGATGCAGCTCAGATCCCAAGCTGGCTACCTCCCTGTACTCCCAGAGAAGAAAGCTTTCCTTTTTAAGCTTCAGTCTCAGAAGCGTTTTCTGGGCTTCCACTCCAAACCCAACACTATTGTTGTGCTAAAGCCTTGGTCTCCTTATGGCAGTGCTACTGTGAAAGGTGGGGAAACCTTCAAGAGTGGAGCTCAGTCAGAAAAAATAGATTAATACCTGAATTTTCTGCAGATCCGCTTGTCTCTGGGCCCCTCCTGTATCCTTCTGTGCTTCCTGGTCCCCACAGGGTGAGTAGAATTGCCCTCTGTGCCTTTCTGTGATGATCCTCTGTCTCACCACAACCCACACCATAAGCCAGAATCAGTCTCCCTAAATCTGAGTTTGTGTCAAAGACCTCCCACAAAAACTAAAATTCTGGTCTATTTCTCTGCAGCCATTTTAATTCACAAATTGTGTGCATGTGTATGAATATAAATATGAATATGAGTATGTATATGTATATATATGATTATTACAACATGTTTTGGAGTACATATGCACAGCAAATGGGTAATTCAAGCTAATTGGAGCAAGCTTTAACTCTAACATTTGCCATCATTTTGAAATGCCAATTCTTTTTTTTATTAGATATTTTCTTTATTTACATGTCATATGATTTCTCCTTTCCCAGTTTCCCCTCTAAAAACAAAACAAAACAAAACAACAACAACAACAACAAAAAACCCAAAAACCAAAAACCAAAAAACAACAAGAACAAACTACTGTTGCCCCCCATCCCCATGCTTGCCACCCCACCCTCTCACACTTATTGGCCCTGGCATTCCCCTACACTGGGGCACAGAACCTTCACAGGGCCAAGGGCCTCTCCTTCCATTGATGATTGACTTTGCAATCCTCTATTATACATATGCTGCCAGAACAATCATTCCCTCCATGTATAGTCCTTGGTTGGTGGTGGAGTCCCTGGTTATGAACTACTTAGTTCATATTGTTGTTCGTCCTAAGGGGCTGCAAATCCTTCAGCTCCTTTGGTCCTTTCTTTAACTCCTTCATTGGTGACCCTGCACTCAGTTCAATGGATGGCTGTGAGCCTCTACTTCTGTATTAGTCGGGTACTGTCAGAGCCTCTCAGGAGACAGCTATATCAGGCTCCTG
>JADRCD010204916.1:6979-17427 GCA_019843815.1 Montemys delectorum | reverse complement strand
AAAAAAAACAAATAAAAAAATTAAAAAAAAGAAAATTGTAATGTAACAGGAACAGAAATGCATGATATGAAGTTGATGACTAGGACACCAAAAATGCTTTCTAAAAAATACATTTTTATAGATAATTCTAAGAAAAATTATCATATCTATAAAGATAAAATCAGAAATATATGGCTTAAAGGTTCTGGTATTCAACAATCAAATTTAATTTTGCCTATAACTACAAAAGTAAAGCTTTTGAGAAAGGTTTCTAATACAATCCAGTAAGACTGCAATGCTGATGACAATTTTACTTTATTGCTAATTATGTATTTTCAAAATCCTTGCAGACAATTTGCCAATGAGTCACAAAAGCATTCAGAGCATTGCATAACCCTCTTGGAATATTTGCTGAGAACGAGACACATTGGGAAATTTGAGAAATTTGACTTGACATAATTGTATCTGGGCCAAGCACGTTTGTGGAAGTGCTTCAGTGGTTAAGCACTCCGGACATCCACTCAGGAAGTGGCACAGAGGACATTCTGTGGGCAGTACCAAGTCACAGATGGACTGAACTCCCAATGACAAAGGAAAACCAGTGGCAGAGTTCAAACCTGGGATTCGACGTGCAGGTCCGAGTGCAGAGGAATCCCGAGACTACGCTGCTGGGCTGGTTTCCTTACCTGGTCCTTTACTAGTCTTCTGCGTATGCTCTGGAGTTTGCTGAGCAGAGATTAACTCCTGGGTGACTGCCTAATTCTTTGCTTCTACTTCATCTTTGATAGAGATGAAAAGAGTGCCTGGAGGGTCCCAGGAGAGGGTCAGGGGAGATGGCTCCATTAGTTCAGTGCCTGCTCTGCTGTCATGGAGACCTGAGTTCAGATTCTCAACATCTATAAAAATCTGGATATGATGGTGAACTTCTGGATCTCTAGCATGGGGCACATGGTATGGGGTTAGAGATGGGAAGATACCTAGAGCTCATTGGCCACAAGCTTAGCCAAAGAGGTGACTTCCAGGGTCAGTGAGAGACCCTATCTCAAAAGATAAGGTGAAGAGCAATTGACAAAGAGACCACTGTCCTCCACACACATGTGCGCGCGCACACACACACACACACACAGACACAGACACATGGGCACATACCTACATAAGCACACACATACACACACACACACACACACACACACACACACACTTAGTGCCTGGAGTTATTGATGGGACTAAAAAGATAGTATGTCTACCCATTGTGTGTAACTTCTACTGTTAAACACACCTTGACTTTTGTTATAGTACATCTGATGGTGATTGTATAAATCTATCTTAACCTAACTACGAGCTTGCCAAGTGAGTTTGTATGTATCTGTTAATCTCTGAGAGAGTTGGGATGGATGAGGAGATCTCTTCTATCAGGCTTAGAAATTTACTAATGAGACAACCTTGTCTAGTCTAATGCCAAGATCTAAAAGGATTGGAGCAAGATATACCTACCTATAAATCCCAGATCAATGTTTAGAAATGTAATTGGGCTCTATTATTTATACCCCCCCTTTCCTTACTTCACCGACAACATGGCACCAATAAAGATACGTTGCTGATTCCAAGAGATTGTGTCTGTATGATGTCCCAGCAGAGTGGTATCAAGGGTAAGAGTTCAGAGAAGGTAGCCACCATTAGCAGGACCCCAACATAGGCAGTATTGGTGATGTTTCCCCACTTTTAATAGGGGGTATGTTAAATATATCATCTAGTCTAATTTCAAATACTCCATTTATCATCTACACATACTATCTGTAATTTATATTGGAAATTCAAATATTTTTGTAGGAAGATTTGTTGCTAATAGGTACGTTCAGAATTTTGAAGAAACCTAGTAGACTTTTTAGAACCTATTTCTTGTGCATTAAAGGCATGCCTGGATGAGGAGGAGGAGGAGGAGGAGGAGGAGGAGGAGGAGGAGGAGGAGGAAGAGGAAATGGATATCGGGCAGCAGTGTGGGTCAAAGGTGAGAAAAATCATCTGGGAAAAGCTACATAATAGAAACAGAGTCCTTAGTGAACAAACAGCCAGGTGGAATTCCATCAAAGTGTGACCATGTGTTTGGAATTAGACATTTTCAGGAAACTCTGTTAAAATAGATGGAACCATCACTAGCCATATGACAGCTAGGTTTTCAGCAACTGTAAGTTTAGTGTTTCAGGAGATAGAATGGCAATTTCTGTCTTAATGATTTATCTGTCTTACATCAGTGTGTAGGTTGTCTATCTGTCAATCTATTGTATCTATGTCTGTTATCATCTATCTATCTATCTATCTATCTATCTATCTATCTATCTATCTATCTATCTATAGTTGATATGTGTCTATCTATAAATCAATAATCTATCAATTATCTATTATTTATGTATTATCTATATATCAATCTATTACCTATTAATCTATCTACCTCTACATATTATTTATCTATCATATGTCATCTATCGATCATCTATTATATATCTATTTTTATCCCCCATCTATTATCTAGCATCTATCTATATCTATCTATCTATCTATCTATCTATCTATCTATCTATCTATCATGTATCTACCATCTATCTATCTTCTATCTATCTATATTAGTTATGAATATATGTTGGTGATATATATGTGTATGTTTATGCTAACGGGTTATGATCTAAAATAAGCTAGCTTCTATTTTCACTCTTCTACCCTTGTCCACCTTTCTTCCATACATAGTACTTGGAGAGTCCCAAGATGCAAATCCTGCATTAGCTACTCCTAGTCTATAAATAGATTTGAATGATGACGAAGAGCTCTCAAGGAGTCACAGGGCTTAAGGAATTAATTCCATCAGTGTTATTGATGTGCCGTATTATATGCTTTTAATGGGATCATTAGCCAAAGGATAGAATAATAAAACGTGAAAGCTAGAACAAAGCTTGGAGGTAAACGAACCCAGACCACTTATTTCAAAGATGAGGAAAAGGAGCCTGAGAGGGTTACATGGCTTCATCAAAGTCACTCAGCAACTGAGTGGCAGGCTGGGGTTGGTACTCTGTCCTGGACTCTGAACATATCAAAACATTATCATCCCAGGCTGAAGTTCTTATTCTTCTTCAGTTTCATAATGACATCATAGGACACTGATTGTCTAGGGGACAAGAAACACGAGGTTTTTAGGATAATATGAAATGTATTGTAGGGAAGAAAGCAAGGACCCTGTTTGTATGCTCTTGTCCTTAGTAATGAGCCTTCGTGGGCAGAGGTTGGCACTCCAAAATTGTGACATGATAAATATCAGCCCTGAAGCTTAGATCCTAATGTCTATAATTTACCAACGAGTAAAGCCATAGGAATATTATCATTATAGTCTTTAATTCAGCACAGTGTTCTAAAATTTGATTTTCAGATATACTGAAAAAAATCATACAGCTAGGGGGAAGATGCCTAGCTGTGTGTAACCTGGGAAAAGCCTGAGTAATCCTCAACCTGCTTGTGATAATCTTGGCAGGAGCACGGGAAGCCTATTGCTTAACTGCATAATGTGTTGTCAGTGGGAGAGAGTGAAATCTTACATAAAACTATTTTTAAAAGTTTAAAAGGCACAGGAAATTGTGTTATTTCCAGAGACAGTGGGGCTAGGATTTGGTTTCTGGAGGTTTGGGGGATTCTGACTGAGAGCAGATCTGTCTGATTTTGGAGTCCAAGCTCTTAGCTACTAGAAAGCTGCAGATTATAGACAATTGAAATACAATTTAGAAATTGCCTATGGACCTCCTTCAGAGAGGGCCATCATGGCAGTTTGATAGATTCTTTCCTTTTGCTATTTTTCCTTGACTATAAAATTACTTTTATTATGTCTTCCTATATCATTATTCTCTTATCTAGACTCATTCTTTATTCTTATTATTGATGTATTTCTTTTCAAAACTACAGAAAAGATGGGAACCAAGGAGTATGGATAGATGCATGTGTGTGTATATGCATGTTTGTGGTGTGCGTGTGTGTGTGTGTGTGTGTGTGTATGTGTGTGCATGTATATTTGGATGTGTAAAGAAACAGGGAATTTGGAGACAATGGCAAATTTTGACTATCTGAACAGTGCTTTGAAAGTCTGTCTTTCTTTCTTTCTTTCTTTCTTTCTTTCTTTCTCTCTCTCTTTATTTCTTTCTTTTTCCTCTCTTTCCCTTCTTTTTTTCCTTCTTCTTTCACTGTGTCTCAGTATATAGGCTTGATTGACACTTATAATATAGTCCAGGCTAGCCTGCCTGAAACTCACAAAGATCTTCCTGCCTCTGCCTTCTGATCACTCTTATAAGTATGCACTGCTACACCTGACCTTGAAAGTATTTTTCAGCAGCATTTGGCAATGGGAAGAAAGCAGCTTTTATGACACACATGAATACATTTTCATCATGACATGTTACACACATGCACACACACTGCCAAAATAAATACCTCATGAAATTTTACCTTATTGTGTGTGGAACACTTAGATTTCTTCAATTCTATTTTTTTTCTACCTGAGGTAATTGTTATTTTTACAACATTGACCAATCACAATTTTCTAACCTAATTTCATAACCTTTTAAAATGAATTGAAAACTTTGAGTTTGAGGAAGCAGATAAAACAGTGGTTAATCGGGGTGGGGGTTGGCTGAAGTGAACATCTCCTTTTCAGGTGTTTTATTATTGACCCATGGGGCCAACCTTACCCCAAACAGACTTCTCACCAAGCAGAATCAGGCTGCCATCCTGACTTTAATTAGGGATATATGACAGGCCAATTTATCTAGAGTGTGAATTCAATTTTAATCTGTGAGTAACAAAGCCAGGACGGTACTGGAAATATCACTTAACATCTGCAGCTTGGTTTCTTCATGGACAAAGGTGTCCAGGGGACACTGACAGGCAGGACTCAAAGCTGAATGTATAGATCCCCCACATAATGACGTGTGGGTCAGGAACAGACTGCATATGCGTCAGAATACATGGGACTTATGATGGCCATTGTCACCTGCCATTGTACAATGTGTTTTTGATGAAATATGTTTAAATCATCTTGATGCCAGTCATATAAAAGCTCACCAACAAAATGAGGAACCATAGTCAAATTACTTTAAAATGTTACTATAATAAATGGTTATACAACCAGTGTGTATACTTACTAAAGTATACTTTTTCATTATTATATTAGAGTATATGACTTATGTAAATACTTACTATAAGATGATGTATAGTGTTATGGTGGTAACAGCATAGAGCACACCTTGGAGCAGATTGCATTAGAAGCCACATTATGTATCTAACCTAAGTCATCATTGTTAATGTAATTATATCTGAAGTTTGCAACTACAAGACCTGCTAATGGTGTGTTCTTCGGAACACATACTTGCCCTTAGACCAGTACATGGCTCTGTATAATCTAAACTACACACACACACACACACACACACACGCACGCACGCACGCACGCACGCACACACACACATACACACACACACGTATAAGTATGTATACACACATAGATGTATTTATATTTCTAGTTGTTTGCTTATCGAAATGACATGATGCTTAACATTCAAAACTAGTCATATGTTGTTTGTTTGTTTTGTATATGGATACATACACACCATGGCACGCCTGTGTTGGTCAGAGGACAATCTGTGGGAGTCCATTCTTTCCTTCCAGTTGTGAATTCTGGGAACTGAGCTCAGGCCAAGCTTGGCAGCAAGCGCTTTATGGGCTGAGCCATTTCTCCAGCTCTTCTTTTCTTTTCTTTTGTTCTTTTTATTTATTCTTTTCTCATATAATATCTCCTGACTGCAGCACCTCCTTCCCCTCACTCATCCTAGTCCTCTTCCCATCTTCCTTCTCTCCCGAATGATTCCACTGCACCTCCATTTCCCTTCAGAAAAGAGCAGGCCTCTCAGGGATATCAACCCAACACAGCATAACAAGATGAAATACGACAGGCACAAACCCTCATATCAAGACTGGACGAGGCAATCCAGTAGGTGGAAAGGTGTCCCACGAGCAGGCAAAAAAGTCAGACACACCCCTACTCCACTACAGTACCCATCCCCTCTCCCCACAAGAACCAAGCTAAACAACCACAACACTTACGCAAAGGAGCTGGTGTATGCCCAGGCGGGATCCATGACTGCCGCTTCAGAATGCAGCTGTTTTCCTCACAAATGTCGTGGTATGGAGGCAGTAGCTACTACTTCCATCTGCCTTTACAGCCCTTCAGGAGATGTGCGCATGACACTCCAGTGTGTCACATGGATGCCTACGTGTTTCCTTCCCCGACTTGGTGTAGAGGAGTAGCCCTCATCCACAGGGCAGTGCAGAGCAGTACCTGCAGCAGGACACACTTTCCTTGCTAGCTGATCTCTTAGTAGTGGGATCAGAAGAAACTGGGCAGAGGTATCACGCTGTTCAAAGCTTTCAGAAGATGTACGACGTTAAGGCATGACTGACAGAGAATTTAGAGAAAATGTCTCACATTTTGTTGTTCTCTTACAAGACCTCCTCCCAATTTAATTGTCTACATTACTTTTGGGTATATAAGTACTTTTAAAATATGTAAGCTGTTTTGAAAACCATAGTATACTGTAAAGACATGAAATAAACAATACTACTAATAGAGAGGCTGAGATAGGAGAAGCAAGATCTCAAGACCCTTATGTTGTACACAGCAAGATACTGTCACAAACAAACAAGCTGAAAATGTATATGGATTGTACAATATTGGACCTATTTTTCCAATTAGCAAATTAGAGAAACCATTGGATGACAATCAACAAATTTCTAATTCCTCATGTTTTTGGATTTCAATCGATTAGGATATGTTGGTAATATTAATTTTCATATTACGATATTAAGAAAAAGTAATTGTTACTTCCTGTTGTTTTTGTTGTAAGAGGTGGAATTAAGTTTGTGTGGATTTGTTGAAAGATTACTTTCTTGTTTCTTCTAGGGTATCAAGTTACCACAGTAAGAGCCAAGATCTTAAGCTCTACTAAATACAAAACAAACAAACAAACAAAAACACTTTATATATTTATGTTCATTTAAGAAAATATTAGTAGTGATGTATTATTTTGAAATATACAGTTAATACGTTTGGAGTTATTTAAAATTTATATTGAGAAAAACGTTTGTATTTTCAGTATTGCCGTAGACAAGCATCTACATAAGAGTGTTAAATTAATTGTTATTTTATATCAAACAACTTTTATAATACTCATTTTTATTGTTATAATATTTTATAAATTTTAAAGAATATGATAAAAATATATTGTAGGTATTGAAGGGGGGTCTCTGGGAGGAGTTGGGGTACAAAAAGAAAACAAGAATGTGATTTAATTCTATTTACTTAAAATATGTTTTTAAATGTTAACAAATTCAGATAAATTGAAATCATGTAACTTTTCTCATATTGCAATAAAACTTAAAAAAAATTGTACAAAAAAATAGAAAAGAAAATGTCTCAGGTGTCCATTGTAATGAGTGTTGGCTCGTTACCGTCAAAACCAGGCCATTTCTGGACTGGAGGGCTGGCTAAGTGCTTAAAAGCATGCAATGCTTTGTCATGAGGACTGGAGTTTGGATCCAGGCATCCACATCAAGTGGTTTATCCCTCACCATGCACATATGAGCACACACACACACACACACACACACACACATGCATACACACATATACAAATAATAATAACAGTAGTAAAAATTCAAAAATAAACCTTTAAAAAAATAGGCAATTCCATCATTATATAAGTCTCTCTTGTATCCAGATTTCCTGCTGGCACCAGCCATCAACACTCAGAAACAACTTACTTCTCCCTATATGTATGTTTGTAAGCTTTGCCTTTTAAAGAATGTACCATTAATGGGATGGCATAATAGGCCTTTGTGTCTAGCTTCATGTACCCAGTATAGTACTTTGAAGCTTCATCAGTGTTGGTGTATAGGCGAGTGGGTTCTCCCTGTTCACTGCCAAGCACTATTCCACTGTAAGGACATACCACAACATATTGAACCATTTATCTCTTGATTCATATTTGGGCGGCTTCCAGTTTGGCCAGTGATGAATAAGGCTGCTATAAATACTTGCGGCTTTCTGTGGACATATGTTCTCATATTTTTCTTGAGTAAATACCTGGAAGTGAGAAGCTGGGTCAAATGATAAGCATATGCCGTGTGTTATGGGAAACTGCTAAGCTATTTTCTGAAATAGTTGTGACATTTTATATTCTAAGTGGTAACGTGAAGGCATCCCAGGCAGCCCACTCCTTTTTCTTCTTAGATCTCAAGAGAGAGGCTGGGGGAATGAATTCTCAATATCTTTCTGAGGATGTCTCATAAACTCCTACTACTTACGTTGCATACAGCATTGCTGACAGGACGGTGCTTTGTCCCTGAAGCAAAAAATGTTTAAAATTTACCTTGTGATTTTGTCCTTGATCTGCCAGCTATTTAAGTGTGTTGCTTGATTCCTAAATATCAGCAAACATTATGCAGCATCCTCTGTTATTGACTTGTAAGATAGTCCTGTGTGGTCAGAGAGCCACTCTCTTTAGAGTGAAATATTGGGTTGATCCTCAGCACTCAACGACACTCAGAGGCAAGAGATGAGAGGCGCTCTGTGTTTTGGTTTGGGTTTTGTTTTCTGTATAATTTTGATTCTTTCAAGTTCCAGAGACTCATGTTACGGGGTGCTGGGTAGTCTACGTGCTTCTAAAGAATGGGCACTCTGCCCTGTAGACCACAGTGGGCTTCAGATAAGTTTCTTGCAAGGGATGTACTTCTCTTTAGGGCTGAGAGTATATCAGTTCATCTGGGAATGCAAGATCTTCAACGGTACTGAATTAGGTTCCCAAGTCCCAGGGTGTCACTTTTTCTCAATTGGGATTTAAAAGTGACAATGCATGACCTGGAGTGGTGGCTTTGTGCCTTTCTGGAGCATCGCTCTCTTCACGGTGAACTCTCTGGTGCAGCTTCAGGTTTCTGTACTGACAAGAGGCTCTACAAACTCTTGTTCTTTATTCTTCCCAGGACCCACTATGCAGCCCAGGCTGGCCTCAAGCATTTGTTCTTCCCACCTCAGGTTGTAAAGCTCTGGGATTCCAGGTGTGCCTCGCCACTCCAGGCTGTTTTGTGCCTCACCTTATTCACCGGCAGCATTTTCCTGTCTTTCTCCAACACATCTGGCAGTGGCACCAAATCACACAATCCATATAACTACCCCTTTCCTTAAGTCTGTCCTCGCTGGTGCCTGAGCATCACCCCTCTGTACATCTTCAACTTCGAGCCATCTTTGTTACAGAGAAGTGTTATCTGTCATTCATAAGGCTACCAGTTTTACATAAACTGCCACTTTCTGATTTTTTTTTTTTAAAAAAATGACTTTTGCTTAAATATGTGCTGTGGGTGTGCTGTGTTTGTGTGTGTGTGTGCTGTGTGTTCTGTGTGTGCTGCATGTGTGAGGGCTATGCTTGTGTGTATTCATGTGTGCAGTTTATGTATTTGTGAGAGTGCTGTGTTTGTGTGTGTGTGTGTGCATGTATGTTTGTGTGTGCATGTGCTCTGCTCACATGTGTGTGGTGTGCTGTGTTTGTATGTGTGCATGTCCGTGTGTGTGTCTGTGTGGTGTGCATATGCACATGGAAGCCAGAGACATCTGATGTCTTCTTTGATGCTTCTTCATATTATATATTGAGGCAGCATCTTTCATTGAACCTGCCTATTTGGCTATTTTAGCCAGTCAGTTCCAGAAATCCTTTTTCTGCCTCCAGAGGGGGCAGAGCTGGTGCTATGCCATCATACCCACTTGGCTTTTATGTGAGTGCTGCACATCTGAACTCTTGTTCTCAGGTTTGTGCTTTGCCCACTGAACCACCTCCCTAACCCCTGCTGGGAATTGAACTTAGGGCCTCGTAAGTGCTAGGCAAGGGCTCTGCCACTGAGCTGCATTCCCAGTGTCCATTCTAATTTTTAACGTTGGAAGGTCCTTGTGGATCTCAGGAGGAGGAGTAGGATGTACATCTAGCCAGGTATGCAATGCTTATCAGCCCCAGTTCTGCACAGCAGGGCATAAGACAGAGGTTCTAAGCTAAGCAACGGTTGAGGGGTCAGGAAGGATATTTCTTACTCTGGAGTTATTTTCCCCCTACACACCTCATTTCTACAAGCCATACCCAACACATTTCTTTCAGGTTCCAAAATAAGCAATTCTTGGCTTTGGTGGTGGAAGTGAGAAGAAAGAGAGAGGAAAATAGAAGCAAAGAGGAATTGGTGTGTACGTGTGTACGTGTGTGTGTGTGTGTGTGTGTGTGTGTGTGTGTGTATGTGTATGTGAGAGAGAGAGAGAGAGAGAGACAGACAGAGACAGAGAGAGAGAGAGACAGAGACAGAGAGAGAGAGAGAGAGAGAGAGAGAGAGAGAGAGAGAGAGAGAGA
>JADRCD010204915.1:12261-23846 GCA_019843815.1 Montemys delectorum | reverse complement strand
GAGAGAGAGAGAGAGAGAGAGAGAGAGAGAGAGAGAGAGAGAGAGAGTCAGAGAGAGTGTCAGAGAGAGACAGACCCAGAGATGGGGAGAGAGACCCAGGTACACAGAGAAACACAGAGACTCAGAGAGACACAGAGACACAGAGATTCTGAGACTCCAGACCAGACTCCCACCCGACACACGTACCTGTGAATAAGTCCTCGTGTGACTTCAACCTCAGCTACCACCATCATCTGTAACTTACAAAAATCCCTGAGTGAGAACCACCCAGCTAAGCTAAGTCAATCCCATGACACAAATTGTTGTAACCCATTATGTTCTGAGCTGGTGTCTTACATGCTCATAGGTACATGAGTTCAGAATTTGATGAACTGCATGTGGGAGGCAAGCTGTGATTAGTCATAGGTCAATTAGATGGTATGATCAGAGAGATGGGCTCCCAATTGTTCTGGATTCTGCTAGGAGAGACTCACTCATGGTTGACAGGTTATCTCTTTCAAGTTGGGCACAGTGAGGGCGGTGGAGGTGGCAGGGAGAACATTTTGTCTAATTCATTGTCTGCATGTACCATACCCTGGAGTGGTTTCCTGATAATTCAAACTAGTCCAGGGCAAGGAGGTTTTTGGCATTGGGAAGGACAGAGATGTGATACAAGATCCATGGACTTTTTGACATGGGACACTAGGAAATTGTGAAGAGGCCATATCCAAGACTAGGGAAATAAAAACCAAAGGAGGAGCACAATTCTGTTTGCTCATATCTTTGTTCCACTTTGGCAGTGGCTGCTCTGAACTCTTTGTTCCCAGAAAATATTGCAGCTTGTAGGAATACTAAGTAGTTCTGAGGATGCTGATGAAGAAACGGTTAGTTTCCAGCATCTGGTGAGCTTGGGGATGGATGTAATACATGCATATATATGGAGGTGCCTTGGTTCCTTGATACATGACTTGCTGTGGTTCTGGGAATAAGAATGGGACCCATAGGCTCATATGTTTGAATGCTTAGTCACCAGGAAGTGGAACTATTTGGGAAGGATTAGGCAGTGTGGCCTTGTTGGGAATTGTGTCACTGGGAGTGAGCTTTGAGGTTTCAAAAGCTCATGCCAGGTCCAGTCTCTCTCCCCCCCTCTCTCTCTGTCTCTCTGTCTGTCTCTGTGTCTGTCTCTCTGTCTGTCTCTCTGTCTCTGTCTCTGTCTCTGTCTCTGTCTCTCTCTCTCTCACTCTCACTCTGCTTCTGCTGCTGCTGCTTACAGACCAGGATGTTAAGCTCTCAGCTATATTGCCCCAGTGCCATGGCTGTTTGCTTCCTGCCATGAAAATCATGGACTCACCCTCTGAAACTGTAAGCAAGCCTCCCATTAAATGATTTCTTTTATAAGAGCTGTCCTGGTCATGGAGTGTCTTCACAGCAATTGAACAGTGACTAAGACACTTTTAACCACTCATATACCAGCAATTGGTAGACTAGATTGCAAAATAGCCCCACTCCTTCTCTTTCTCTATGTGTGTAGGCTAGAGGACAACTGCCACCATTTCTCAGGAACTGTCCTCCTTGGTTTTGGGGGTACAGGGAGTCTCATAATGAACTTACTAAGTATACTAGCCTAGGTTACTAGTGAGGCCCAGGATTCTCACATCTCTACTTCTCCAGCACTGGGATTTCAGCTGTGTCTTCCATGTACCTGGCTTATCATATGGGTTTTGGTCCTCATGTTTGTATGTTGAGCATTTTATGCACAGAATCATCTTCCAGACTCCAAAGAAGTTCTCTCTCTCCCTTTGTTAGCTCACATGGAAATGACTGACTTGTCTAATCCTAGGTGGATCCAAAGCACAGGTTAAATGCTATGACATCATTACTTGCTAAATAATGCTTCTAGGGTGTAGACAGCCAATTGAAAGGAAGATGTTTGGGCATCTCATGGTGGAAGCCAGATGGCGGAAGTGGTATTGTAAGTATGGCTGATGTGGAACAATTAACCGTGATGCTGGTAAAGACGATAACTCATGCACCTCCAGGGCTCTATAAGCACCAGACATCATCTGTGCCTTACAAGCAGTCTGTGTGTCTCTACTGGACATCACAGCTTGGGGGCTGGGAAAGCACTCAGTTGGTAAAGTGTGTGTTGTGCAAGTGTTAGGACCTGAATCCACAGAAATCCACAGAAGGTAGTTTAATAGAACACACCTGTAACCAGAGCTGGGTATCAGGGGAAACCAGAGACAGGTAGATCCCTGGAGATCTTTGACCAGCATGCCTAGCCAATCAGAATCATAGGTTCCACTCAAATAAAGTGGAAGAGTGGTAGGGGAAGAGAGCCAACATTGCACGTACATGTACTCACACACATGTGTATACTTCATACACAGACATATGTGTACACCTAGCACAGCCTAAGGATCCCAAGACCTAACCTTGACTTTGCAGCTTCTTGGGTGAGCATGTCACATAGGCATCCATGTCTGTTTCCCCAAGAATTGTCCTGATCACAAGGGAAAGGCAAAGTCGAAGGGCTTAGTCCAGACGGAGCACAAACGCCCACAAATGTCATGGACTGGATCTACTACTGTGCTTCTGAATCTTCCCGGATGGAGTTGGCCTTTGCAGACTGATCCAGTCTCTCCTAGAGAGTGCCTATGGGTATCTGTCTCTATGAGAAATGGCATTCTAAATTACGTATTGGAAAACCGTGACCCTCCCACTAAACCCACCTGCCGCCTACGGAGTGCGCTTTGCCAGCAGATAGCTGCACTTCCAGGTCCAAATGCTGGAAAAAGTAGAAACATGTGGCCATTCTCTGAACCTCAGATTCTGGTGTGCAGAAATAAAGCTTTATTAGCATATGAAGCCCTTGTATGATTTCACACTGTCTGTAGATTTTATTCTCCACAGTGAGAAAGAGTACATGCAATGGGCACCTCATGATTCACAGCCTGAAATATTTGCTATCTGGCTCTTTAAAGACAATGTTTGCCTAATTCCATTTTAAGTGATAAAAAGAGCCTCATAGAACCTAAGCAACCTGCTAGAACGCAGCCTGCATGATTCATCATCACCTGCTTCTATGTATGCATTTATACTTCCATTATACATGTGTATGCTTACATATCTCTGTCTGTCTCTGTATGTCTATTTGTTAATATTGATCTACTACCTACCTATCTACCTATCTACCTACCTATCTATCTACCTATCTATCTATCTATCTATCTATCTATCTATCTATCTATCTATCTATCATCTATCCACCATCTCTATCATCTATCTACCTATCTAACCTATCAATCATCTCTGTATCTATTTATCTATCAATCATCTATCCACCATCTCTATTATCTATCTATCTATCTATCTATCTATCTATCTATCTATCTATCTATCATCTTTCTTTTTACCATCTCTATCATCTACCATCTATCAGTCATCTCTATTATCTATCTATCTATCTATCGATCTCTTATCGTCTATTACACATATGTGTGTATATATGAACACACATCCATGTGACAACTCAGATATTATCATCCACATACCACCTTCTTTGGCCCTTCATCCTTGCTGGGTGCCCAGTGCCATCTCACACTGTCACCTCACCAAATCAGCACTGGGTGTGCAGTAGTGCATTTGTGTTAGGTACATGTGGCCAAGTTGAAAGCGTATATCAATTCACACCCTGCTGTGTCTCTGAAGAGATACATGAATATTTCATCCCTCTATTCTATGCTAGAAGGTTTCTGCTTCCCTTATAGCCCCCAGGCTGTAAGAACCTGCTCTCATCACAGAATCAAGTAAGGGGATTATTTACCATACATATGAGAACCAACATGAATAAATTGCCCCCTAGGAACTGTTCACTTCCCTTTTGCCTTTTCTCTCTTGGGCTATGATTAAACTTTAATACACATAAAGTTTTCTGGATTTTATAGAGTCACAGTGCAGGTACACTCACAGCAAGCTGACATGCTCAGGCCTTAAATCCATCCTGCTTTGTAGCTTGGTAAGGAACAAAATAACATTTAAAAATACTGTCTATACTAAAAGTGGCTATGATCCAAGACTGCTGAAGCTAATAAGAAGTGAGGTCTGGTGTCAACAGGTGTAATCCTTTAGTTTTACACATCAGCGAACTTAGAGCCAGACTGGAAAACTGGGGCTTTGGCATGGAAAAGCTGTATCTCTTAGCTTTACCTGCCAGCATGACACAGCCTAGAGTCAACTGAGAAGGGAGTCTCAGTTGGGCTACTGCCTAGATCAGATTGGCCCATGAGCACATAGGGGATTGTCTTAATTTTTATTTAATTTTTAAAAATAATGCATGTTCACGTGTGTGTGTGTGTGTGTGTGTGTGTACATGTGCACGTGGGTATCTATGGATGCTAGAAGTGGCCATTGGATGCCTTCAAGCTGGAGTTACAGGCAGTTGTGAGCCACCTGATAGGGGTGTTAGGAATTGAACTCAGGCCTACTATAAGAATATCAAAGTTTCTTAACTCTTAAGCCATCTCTCTAGTCCCTTGGTTACTAATTGATGTGAGTTGGGGGTGGGGGGTCCAGCCCACTATTGACAGGTGGTCATGGGATGTACAAGAAGGCTAGCAAGCATGAATGAGTGAGCCAGCAAGCAGCCTTTTCCCCAAGGTTTTCACTTCCATTTTTTTTTTTCTTGAGTTCCTGCTCTGATGATGGATCTGGAAGTATGAGCTGAAATACACCCTTTCCTCTCCTAAGCTGCTTTTAGTCTGAGTCTTTTATCACAGAAACAGAAAGGAGACTATGACAGCTGATCACTCACTGGCTTAACACAGACCTCCAAGGCTGCCTGTGTTTATCTAGGGAATTGTGCTGATTCCCACAGGGGCATCTGTAAGCCATATGGCTACACACTTGTAAAATAAGACTTAACAAGGATCTTTATTTACCTTTGGGTAAATACCTAGGGGTATCTCGGTTACATGTGTCTGTTGTAGTTTGAACGAGAATGACCCCCAGAGGATCATGTGTTTGAATATTTAGTTCCAAGTTGGTAGAACTGTTTGGGAAGGATTAGGAGGTGTGGCCTTGTTAGAGGAGGTGTGTCACTGGGAGCACATTTTGAGGTCTTAAAAAGCCCAGGCCATTTCCACTTAGCTCTTTTTCTGCCTCACACTTTCTGATAAGGATATAAGCTCTTAGCTACTGCTTCAGTGCCATGCCTGCCTGCTGCCATGCTTCTCCGCTATGATAGTCGGGGACTCTAATCCTATCAAACAGTGAGCCCCAAGTTTTATCACACCATGGGAAAAGCAACTATTGTAATAAAAGAAAAGCTGTGATTAAAAAAATACCACTATGATCAAGAGCAGCTTGGGAGGAAGGGCTTGTTCGTCTTACATTTACATATCACAGCCCATCACAGAGAGAAGTCAGGGCAGGAACTCAAGGCTGGACAGGAACCTGGAGGTAGGTTTCTGACACGGAGACCATGGAGGAGTGCTACTTATGGCTTGCTCTTCATGGCTTGCTGAGCCTATTTTTGTTTGTTTTGTTTTTGTTTTTGATTGTATACCATCCAGGGCCACTTGTGCAGGGGTGGTGCCACCCTCTGTGGGTTGGGCCCTCCCATATCAATTATTCATTAAGAAAATCCACTCTAATCTTACCTGCAGGTGGAGAGTACAGGGGCATTTATTCAATTGAGCATCCTTATTCCCAAATGGCCTTAGCTTGTGTCAAGTTGTCATAAAACTAACCAGTGCAGTACAGAAGCTCTATTATTGGTTATGGCGGAGCCACCGTACTGATTTCTGTAGTGGTTAGACTAGTTTACATGGTCACCAATGGGACATAAAACATCCCTTTGCTTGTATCCTTCACAGCATCTGTTGTTATTTGCTTTCTTGGTGACCTCTGTCTGACTGGGCTGAGATGGAATCTCACTGTAGTCTTGATTTGCATTTCTTTGATGTCTGGTGAAATTGGCATTTTCTTTCTTTTTTTTTCTTTTCTTTTTTTTTTATGCTTATTGCCCATTTGTGCTTCATCTCTGGATAACTGCCTGTTCATTTCATTAGCCCATTTATTGATTGGGTGATTCGACACTCACACAACAATGTTCACTCATAATAGCTGAGCTATGAAACCGATTCTGTCCAAAACCACAGAAATAGATAACAAAACACAGCATTTATGCACAATGGATTTTTTTCAGCTATAAAGAATGAAGTTGTGCTGTTTGTAGACGTTTGGATGCAACTGGAGACGATCCCATTAAACAAATTAGTCAGTCACAGAAAGACAAACTGCTCAAGTTTTCTCTCATTTGTGGGTTCTAGACTTTATCGACACAAAATCATATATGCGAGGATGATGTTATAATGTCCCCAGGGTGCAGGGGAAGGGAGGAGATGATGGAATGGGGGGGCAGAAAGGAGTGGGTTGGGTAAGAGATTTGGGGGAATATATGTAACAGACAATCAGTATATCTTGATATGAAGTTTAAGAAAAATATTAAAAATTAAAAACAAAACATTGCTTTCTCTTAGTTATTTCATTATTGGACATATGTAGTATTTTCTGTTCCTTTTTAAGATAAATTAAAAGATTATGTACTTATTTATTTATCGTCTGGGGTACATACACACGCACACACCCATACACACCCACATACATGTATGCATGTTGGTACTCTTGGAGCTGCAATTACAGGTGATTGTGAGCTGTTCCATGTTGGTGCTAGGGTCTTCTGTGAGGGCAGCAAGTGCTCTTAACAGCTGAGGCCATGTGTGGCATTCTCATTCCATCTTCTGTAGCCACATCTTGTCTTAAAACTGACCTTGGCTATCTTATTCAACATCACCATCTCCAGGCCTAGCATGGCTGTCAGGGTGTTCTGCACAGCCTCAGGGGCATGGTGATGCTCATGGCCATGGTATCTACCAACTAATGCTCATTCCTGCTGTTGCCTAAATATTGGCACAGAGAGAAGAGAGGGCACTGTGATGGAAGACAGAACAAACTCAAGAGGGGAGCTGTACGTTGACAAGCTAGAAGAGCATCAGAATCAGGGGAAGCTATTGGTGACAGCCCAGGGAAAGAATTAGATGTTCCCCTTTACGCTAACAACTTTGTAGATTTTGCAAGGGCTGGGTTATGTTAGTATATATTCAAAGATGTTTTCTCCTCTTCCTCTTCTTTCTCCTTCACATGCTCTTTCTCTCCCCCACTCAAACCTCCTCCCCTTCCTTCTCCCCTCCCCCTCCCCCTCCTCCTCCTCCTCTTCCTCTTCTTCCTCTTCCTCTTCCTCTTCTTGTGCTAAGGCCTCATGCATACCAGATTCAATCTCTATCATTGAGCTCCACCCCCAGATTGAAGGTGATTTCGCTGTTCTCTCTCTTTCATTTTTAAGGGGGGTATGTATTCTCAGCAAGCAGACTCTGAACATGTGGAAAATTGGAGTTCCCTGTAAGATATTTCTCTTCTTAGTTCATCCAAATTTGAAACCATGAAGGTGAAAGGGGATGGACCAAGGAGAACTCTTGAGAAAGGTCTGAGGGAGGATAGAAGGAAGTGTGTAAAGAGGAAATAGGAGCCTAATCTTTGAAAGGAAGTTTGTTTCCTTGGACTTGGCCCCCCAAAGGATTCTGTGAGTAAGGGGCACTAGCACCCACACCCTACCATGGCCCCAAGCAGGGGCATGGCGAGAACACTAAGGGCAAGCTTCTTAACCTCACCAAGATCCTCGGCCTTTATGCCCAGAGCAGAAGCAATAGACCCACACCTAGAAGGACCAGTAGATCCAGATGATGAGTATCTCCATGGCAACCAACATAGTCTGATGATTCACAGCTCCAACATGCTGTGGAGTTAGGACATTCCCAGTGCCCTGATGTTAGGGGAAAAAAAAAAGGCCTTCAGGGTGGGAATGAGGGGTTTATCTGAGAATCAAGAGGTTGATTGCTTATATATCTGATGACTTGTAATCACTGTTGAAATTCAACTGCTAGGAAGAAAATAGGTTTAATATTAGTCCCCCACTCCAGCCTTTGCTTGCAAATCCTTTCTTCTATATCTAGAAAACAAAAGGTCTATGAGTTATCCAATGTCCAGTCAGCAGCCTGGTCATTGTGGATGTGTTATCTATTGCTTGACAGGAGGCACTGTCAGTATTCTATTGTCTGCGCCAGAAGAGGGTCAAGGGCATCTGTCTATGCTCATTTGCATGTCCTCTCCTTCCAGCCAGGTATCCTGAATGATACCAAGAAATGCTTCAGAAGCCAAGACAGCCAACTGCGTGTCTGCAGGAACTCTGAAGAGGCTGCCCCTGAGAGCTTCAAGTATAAGGATCACAGTCAAGCTGAAATAGTGTAGAAGGCAGTAGTAAGGAGCTAGCGTTGCCCCATCTTCCCACCCAGCCTAGCTTCTTTAGTTACACAGCTTGAACTTTTATAGCCAACAAGACCCAGTGAGATGCAGGTAGGTCACACCTGCTTTGTTCCCCTGAAGACATAAACACCTCGCTTGTTTTTTCTTAAGTTTAGTGAGTTACAGGGCAACTCAAATCAAGATGGTACCAAGCACATTCTGAGCCAAAGCAAGTGTCACCTAGTTTCACAAGTGTGACCAAATCATTGCAGAGTCAGGAAATGGGCGTCAGGGTCTTTCTCAGTTTATGAAGCTGTCATGAGGAAGAAAAATCACACTGTTAGTGGAGAGGGTCTCAGAAGTGAGCAAGTGTAGATGTCTCTCCCTCCTCTTCCCCCTGTCCCTCTCTGTCCCTCTCTGTCCCTCTCTGTCTCTCTCTGTCTCTCTGTCTCTGTCTCTGTCTCTGTCTCTGTCTCTCTCTCTCTCTCTCTCTCTCTCTCTCTCTCTCTGTGTGTGTGTGTGTGTGTGTGTGTGTGTGTTTTCATGGGGAGGAGCTGTTCCTTAACAGATCTTAGCATACATTACCCGCCACAAATGCATCTCTACGCTGGCAATCTCGAAAGTGCACACTTTCTAATTTAGCTGCAGCATCTCCTGGAGACGCCGAGGCTTCCAAACCGGAGTGAGTCTCTCTGGGATGTGCAGTGCTATGCATTTTAAAGATGCAGTTGTTGGCACATGTTGTCATGGAGCAAAAAGAAATCCATTCTGATAACACAATCCCAGGATGTAGTAAATCAGTCTCCAACTCAAGAAACTAGATTTTGAGTGACTCTGCTTGTCCAACCTGTCCCTAGCTTCCAAAGAAAGGAGGAGATGATTCTAAGATGAAGCCACCTCCAGTGTGGGCTGTCATGTCATCGAGTGGGTGTGGTTCACAGTTCTCTGCTGAAGTCCTTAAGCTCTGTGGGGTGTGCCACAGCTCTAATCATAGTCATGATCTTACACAGGAGGCTCAATTGAAGACCACCCAGTGCCTTCAGGGGCAGGGGAGCTCTCAGAATGTCTTAGGCCATTCCAGCATTTGTGTTCACAGAATTTGCTACTGCAGCTTGATTTCACCTTTAGTTTATAAAGCCCCTATTTCGTTTGCTCTGCTCTTTCCCTTTCTTCTTCTTTGGAAACCAGCACTTTACTCTTTTGCTCTGAAAAGGGAGTATAAAGGAGCCACTCCAATGATGGCCACACTTCTGACGGACTCAAGGGGCCATAAATGCCACCAGGGTGACATTTCTGTTTAAATATCACGAGGGGCACATAGAGGGAAAAGGGATTTGGATGGAGTGGTCCTGGCCACTTTGTAAATGTCAGAGTCGGTACTGACCAGTATTTGGGGGCAGCACAGAGCTCTCACCCTCCAGCCTGCTTGTTTTCTCAATTTCTTCTAGTAATGCCTGGAGAAGGCAGCCACTGCAGTGGGTGGTGCCCTCTCTTTCTGTAACCGTGTGGCTAGCTATCAAAATCACATCTGAACATCCCTTGTTGGTTATTGGTAGGGGTGGAGGGACACGAGGGTTCTTGGGGCTTGCCCTCCCCTTCTTCACCTTCACATGTATCCCAATATGTGTGTTCTCTGCCCCGTAGCTCTCTGCTCCCTGACCTCTCTTCTCAGAATACGATGCCCGAGGACGTCCATTCTGCCTTTGAAACGGACATTAACGGATTAGGAGTTGTGAAGAGTTCTGGAACTATCCTGGCCTTTCAGTTTGGTTCTGTTGTTTTCTAAGAGAGAAGGAGCTCTAAGCAGGTGTTAAAAACAAAGCCTCCTTGGCATTAGTGCTAACGGACAGGGCAGTGGGCTCCTGAATTCACTTTCTGATTTAAGCAACCTGAGGAAGATGGTTTTATTTCGGCTCCTAGTTTGGGGGTGCATCGCTCATGGCAAGGAAGGCATGGTGGCAGGAGCGTGAGGTGGCTCATCACATGGCATCTACAGTCAGGAAGAAGAGATATGGGAGTTTATGCTCAGCTCACTTTCTCCTTTTTATCCTGTCTGGGACATTAGCCTAGTGGATGTTGCCGCCCATAGTGGGTCTCCCCATTTCCATTAACCCAATCTAGAAACTCTCTCACAGAGATGCCCAGAGGTTTGTATCTATGGAGACTTAAATCCCAGACAGTTGACAGTCAAGATTAAACCACCACCCCAGTTGCTAAGAGTTTGGTACAATTTAATATTTGTCCACACAGATGTCAGGGAAATTCTTGGAGTGGTCATATCTCAAAGTAACCGTAATAATGAATGTATTTTTGACATGGGGGCATTTTCAACTTGTCATGGATTTATCAGTGTGGGATTGCACATGGGGCAAAGATTAATTGGAATTGAACAAAGAACAGGGTAAGTGGGACTCAGAGACCCTGGCTGTTCCTCATCTCTGCCTCCCCCTTTCCTCTCCAGCCCTGTGGCTAAGGGAATTGAGACTTGCCGGCGCTGCTTTAGGGTCCCTGGAGTAAGCATATTCTCCAAGATGCACATTTGCATTACCTTTCTGGACTTTTTCAATACTTCAAGATCACTATCCATACCTGGTACTGGGCACAGTCCTCAAAATGGACTATTGCTGTTCCTTGTCCTCTGTTCTTCATCTCTGTGACAGGAAATAGGCTTGGCTGAGGCACCTTCTGTGCCAGCACTGGAGGCTGAAGCTTCAGGAGTCCCCAGGACAGCTCAGTGGCAGTGTTAAGCCTGCAGCACTCAGGCAGATGCCGTGAATCCAGAGCTCAGAGCCTGCTGTCTCCCTCAAGACTCATCACCGGGGACTCCGATGAGCTCAAGGTACCAATGGCTCCTGACTTTCCCCTCAAGACTACCTCAGACAAGGCCAGGGACATACCTTATTATGTTCAGTGCTTGCTTTATAGGCACAAGGACCTGAGTTCTGGTCTGGATCCACATAAAAAATCTGGAAGAGATAGATGCCATGCATCTGTTATCCCAGCACTGGGGAGGTAGAGACAGGCGGATCCCGGTCCATGCTACCTGCAACCTCCAAGCAATGGAGACATCCTGTCTCAGAAAACAAGGGGGAGGCTAGGGTGATAGTTCAGTGTGCCAGGACACTTATTATACAGGCAAGGGAGTTGTTAAAATCCTCAGAACTCACATGAAAAGCTAGGTAATGAGTATAACTTCAGCTCGGTCGGTTCACCCTCCTCCTCCTCCCCCCCCCCCCCCCCCTCCC
>JADRCD010204914.1:7480-17484 GCA_019843815.1 Montemys delectorum | reverse complement strand
AGAACACTTGACAGACAATAGCATTTTGTTTTGTGTCCTACAGTGTGGGAGATGAAACCAAGGGGTACTGTTCATGCTAGGCAACTGCTCTGTTTTGAAGCTGAACCTTCAGTGTTTGGGAGCATATTCAGTATTGTCCTACTGATTCCTGGTGCTCTTCAGAGAGAATACTACTCTCTAGCACAGTAGGATTCTGGGATCCTAGTATACATTGAGGTTTTTTTATACAGGAAGTTTTGCAGAAGTCATACTGCCATCAGCTGAGCATGGAAGATGGAACTTAGAAATTATTGTTCCTGGCTTTTCTTTCATGCTATAAAAATTACCTACTCTGTGAAATTTCCAGTTTACTAGAAAGGATATGCAATTACTCCGTGCATATACTGTGTTTAGGAACTTCGGAGAACTGTTTTCAATTTAGTTGTCGTAGTCCATCATTATAAAAGTACCAATTCACCATTGTGGCCACCTACCTACAGACCAAGGCATACGCTGGTTTCCATAGAGCTCCCATCCCCCTGCATGATTGCAAATCCTTCCAAGTACCATTTGTGCTGCTGTTCTAACCTGGTTGGTTTTCTACAACATTTGCAAATGTATTCCAGTAACCTGCAGCATTCGAAATTCATTTTGGACTCTTAGCATTGAAAATCTTAGATTATTACAAAGAGCAACCCCTTTTTTGTCCATTCTGGATGCATGTCATTAGATATATGGTAAAGGAGTCACTTCAAGATGACAGAATTTGTATCTCTTTAACTAAGGGCTTCTTAAGAGGTCTACATGACATCACTGTCTCTCCCTTTCTATCCCTAACTCCTATCTCTGTTTCTATCCCTCCTTCTCTTCTTGTCTCCCCATCTCTATTTTCCATATTTGCCTTCCTTTTATTCTCTTTCAAATTTCCATTTCCCTCTTTTCCTCTTTTATCCTTCCCTTTTCTTTCTTTCCATTCTATCCTTCTGCCTTCCTTCCCTCACCCTCCATCTCTTCCTTTCCATTACTCCATTCTGCCCTCTGTCCCTTCATCTCTTTCCATCCTTTCTTTCTTTGCACACTTTTGTCACTTTTCCCAAAAATAACACATCTCCTTTTTATATTTACTTTTCAGCTTTTTTCCTAGTGTTTCTTTTGCCTGAAATGCTCCTCTGAACTATTTTGTCCATGAATTCCTGACCACTATAGTTTCTCAAAAGCTTTCCATACCATAATGACTAGTTCCATGGCAGGGCACATTTCTAAATAGCATATGAGTCCAATTTAGAGATCTATGTAATGCTGACAGAAGCCTGATATAGTTGTCTCCTGAGAGGCTCTGCCAGAGCCTGATATACACAGAGGTGGATGCCAGAAGCCAACCATTGAACTGATCATGGAGTCCCCAATGAAGGAGTTAGAGAAAGTACTGAAGGAGCTGAAGGGGTTTACAACCCCATAGGAAGAACCACATGGGAAGAACAACCCCAACAGAGCTCTCAGGGTCTGAACCACCAACTAAGGAGTACACATGGAGGAACCTATGGCTCTAGCCGTATATGTAGCAGAGGATGGCCTTGTTGGGCATCAATGGGAGAAGGGGCCCTTGGTCCTGTGAAAGCTCAATGCCCCAGTGTAAGGAAATTTGAGGGCTGGGAGACAGAAGTGGGTGGGTGGGGGCATACCCTCACAGAGCAGAAGGAAAGGAGATGGAATAGGGAGGTTCTTGGTGGGGGGATCTGGAAAGGGGATAATATTTGAAATGTAAATTAAAAATCCAATAAAAAAAAGAAGAAAAAAGAAATCTACGCAAATATACTTGACATTTACTGCTCTTTCTAGCATTTATGAGAACTTCCTAGTAAACCTCACTGATAGTATGTTATCTAAACTTAAAAAAAATAACTTTTAATTTGTTCTTTGTGAATATGACATCATGAAACCCAAACACACTCATCTTCCCATCTCTTCATATATATCCTCTACCCTTTCAAACTTCTTCTCCCCCAAAGAAAAGAATATCAGATATCATCACCATCATCTTGTGGAAACTGTAGTATGTCATACAATATATGCCTCTACCCATACATACTTACTTGCAAGTGTTCATTGCTATGAGTCATTGGTCTGTTTCAAAGACTCTGGATTCTGCTACACTATCTAATCTGAATCTTCATGGGGACTTTTCTTAGATATCCTGTTGTTGCCCTGTGTCATAAAGTTCATGCAACTTTGAATCTGCCCTTTCATGTGCTCCAGCAGCTCACAGTTGGGGTAGATGTCAGGGTGGACCAACTCAGATCCCTGGATTTGGGGCTGAGAGAGAGAGCTGAATTAATCAGCCTGCCAGCTCGCCTATGCCACTGTGACCAGGGCAAGCTCTCCAGCACTGCTCAGCTAGCTCACTCTGTTCTATAGTTGCTCTGGTTTGGATGGGTACTTGGGTGTTTTTCTTCTGGCCACCCTAGGCCAGCTGACCCTGGTCCTTATCTAAAACTTTTAAAGCCATCAAATATCTGCCTATAAAGTGGCATATTCTGCATTACTGACCTACCAAGAATGAGGCATTAGGGGAGGATTTTCTAACTCACTGTCATAGTTTCTGTGTGCTGTATAAACTGATAAGTAAATTCTGATAACACGTCTTAACTCCAAAATCTTTGAAAAATGACTTTTTGTTAAAGAAACTAAAAATGTATAACCTCCCAAACCATTTGTACCCTCTGAGATCTCATAACATGGCAGAGGACATGTGTTATGGATAGGTAGAATACCTAGAGTGACCTTTGTCTGAGTCTATAAGCCACCTGGGTAGAAAGCTGAGTATCAATGCAGGATGCTGTGGAAACCATGGTAACTGCTGAGCTTGTATACCAGCTTTAGGCTACATTTTCAGAATATTCATAATGAAAGTAAAAACAAAATCATCCTCCTCACTTTGAGAATCCATGAGTAATTCATTAAATTTTATACCACATGAGTTACTCTATAGCTAAAGAAGATGCCAAGTAATGCCCCCTACACACATCAGCATTGATCTGTATTATTTACAGTTCTAGGAATGGACTTGGTAGTTGAAGATGCAGATGAGAGTACTTCCAGTGGGTGAAATGTGCCATTGGTGCCTTAAGGGGCCCCTTAGTCTTTTTGTGAGTATTCTTCCTTCCCAACATGAGTTAGAGCTCTGTGAGTCAAGTCTGCCACTTGATAAAGAAGATAAAATAAAAGCAGAACACAAGCCCCTCATATTTATCACCTGCCCTGCATTAAGGATGAAACTCAGCGACATTGGTATTAATCATAGTCTGCTTCCTGCCATGAAAGACATCTTCAAAGTATTTGAACCAAGGCTACAGAGTCACTGGAGGAATATTCCAGTGATAAATTCTCCTCTCAACTTTGTTAGTGTGCTGCCATTTCCAGCACGAAAGAAACATGTTCCCAAGGTGCCCATTGAGAGTAAGGCAGTGAGAAGAGAAAGTGGTTAATTCTTCACTCGCCAAGCAGAGTATCTTCACCCTCCCATCAGCAGAGGCTTCAGACTGCCACCATTCAACATGGACCTTGGAGAAGATACTTGCCCTTTGAAAGGAATACTGCTCTGCCACTCATAGAGAAGCTGTGACCAGATTTATTTTTTTCTAGATTGCTACACACAGTCCTGTGTGTTTGTGTGTGTGTGTGTGTGTATGTGTGTGTGTGTGTGTGTGTGTGTGTGTGTGTATGTTTTGTGTGTGTGTGCATGTACCAGTGTATCTAAAACCAACAATGGAAACTCTTCTCCTTGCATTTCTTTGATGAGCTGAAATACTCAGGATTTTCTGAATAAAGCAAAGCAATTAGACCATGGTTTCTGAAAAGCTGATAGCAATATTGTTAATGAAGTGATTTTATGGGCACACTAAATATTTAAAAATATAAGGCATGATCTTGTGCAGGTACCCACGTCTGCTTTGAGTTAGTAATGCTATATGTAGGTAATGAATGACCAGAAGACATATCACAGCACTCCTTCCTACCCTCCTTTAAAACATGTATAAATTTGGGAGAGATATTTTGTTGGGACATAGGAAAAATTAAAGAAGTGAGATGGAAATTAGATATATTTTATTGTATACTTCTGTGAAATCATCAAGAATGCAGAAAAACTTAAAATGTCATATTATATATTTATAAAGTATTAGCATACTTAGTACATTTTACTTGTAATTTGATAGATATTCAGGAGTATTATATACAGTTTTATATTTTCTTTATTTTAATATATGCTTATATTTCTATAAATACATATATTTATGGATGTTCTGACTTTCAGATATGTATTATCCCTTGAAATATACCTACTTGAATAGTGTTTAATTGTGTTAATTCTTTAGTTTTATACAAAATAAATGCAATTAGGAAATGTTTGAAGGTTGCCATGAAGGAATATTGTTGGGGACAACCTCAACAGTACCATTTAATGACCTCTAAGAATTTTGCATAAATGGAAAAAGGCAATTACATATTGCAAGTAATGAGCTGTATTCCTACCACCTAATCATAGAGTGTGAGATGTCTAGTATCCATTGAAATAGAACACATCTTCTGAACTTCAATGTTTTCATTAAAATTCTTTTCATCACTGTGTTTTACCAAATGTATATCCATGTCCTGGCATTTGTAAAACACCAATATTACCCTTGGGAGAGAGACATATATCTATGATGATGGATACTTTCAATACCTGAAAAATGATCTTAGAAAGAGCTTCCTATAAAACCCTCTAGTCTCTGGTCTGGTGAGTTTTTGCCCCCACCTGAAAGAAAGCCCGTATTTTTATCCTAGGGAACCTGAGTTTCATGCTGGGCTCTGTCTGCCTATCCTTGACATTTGTTGTCAGACCTTGATAACAGCCAACTGGTCATATTTTCCCATGCTCCAGGACTCAGTGCCCATTCTCAAATGTGGATCTGGAAGCCAGATTGTACTCCTACCTGGAATTTTTTAATCCTTCTGTTTCTGTAAGTGATATTACATCATTTCTGGCTTAATTATACAAGTTTTCGTGGCCCATCTACAGAAGCTTTTTGCTCCAGCCCTTAGAAATGATCATTATGTATTATCTTCATCTTGCTGATTTTGTTTGTAGAATTTTCCTTCTCTGAAAATGACCTTGTCTATTTCCTTGAAGAATCTCTACCAACTCAAGGATCAAGAAGCTGATATTTTATAGTATATTGTTTTACTAAGCTTTTAAAATATAATCTTGCCTTGCATTAGATATTCTATAAGTATTTTATAATGAATAAATACAAAGCCAGCATGACATTTCATGGTCAAGCTACAGGAGCATTATGAAATGGAGTGAGTATGTTTATAACTCAATCAGAACTTTATGATGGAAAGAGACGTGGATAAATATTTACTGGTAGGGTTAGAAAAAGAGGGATTTCTTTCACAGAAGAAGAAAATAATCAAATGCTCCAAATTTTTTTCAATTCCAAACAAATTAGAGGATATTCACAAAGGGTAGCAGAAACAGAGCATCTAAGTGATACATCATTCTTTAAGTTGATGTGTTAATTGATAAAATGTCCAACTCTGAAAGTGACATCTGTTTGTTTTCATGTTGTTAAAGACTTAGTGTCTGTGGAATAGTAGCACAGGTCCAACAGCAGAACACAGCAATTCTGCAGTTTTACTAATCATATGTTTTGAGGCTTTGGAGAAGGTGATGTTGTAGTACTAGACCCCTCACATACCAACCTATCTTTCATCTCACAGTTGCAATATATTACATGTAAACTTATCTTACTTTCACCCATTTCCTTTGTATGTAAAAAGTGTAGTGGGACACCCAAGGGACTCTAGCCAGTCTATATCTGTTAGCTAGAGAAAAGTCAAAGAATTCAATATCAAAAATATTATTAAAGATTTCCTTCGATTTCATAACTGACAAGCACACTAGGATAAAGCAATCTAATTGGTGCTTTGAAAAGGTGCTTTATTTTAAAAAGTTCAGTCTGACAAAGAATGGAGTCTAGACTAATATAGTGGTAGAGGTATAGTCAGGGAGCAGACATGTTTTAAAGGTCTATTTGACATGGTGTGAATGATAAATGTACATCATAGACTCACATATTTGAACTCTTGATTCACTGTTGTTTGAACTTCTGGAAGAAGTTCATCACTGAACATGGGCTCTGAGAGGTTATAGTCTCATTCCTCTCCTAGTGTGCTGTCTCTGGATCCTTTGTGTTAGTGAGATTTGGTCTTTCATTGCTGCTCCAACTACCTCCTGTCATGCCAGGTGCCATTATGGATTCTCCTTCTAGAATCATAACCACAAATAAACTCCTTTTTCTGGAAGTAACTGTTGGTCATCGTAGCAACAAAGCAGTTTAACTGATACAGTATTCAGAATTTGTTGAAAAAATATCATATTTTCCATATCAGATTCCTCCCCTTTTAGTACTATTAAAATAATAGTGTCACCTCTGAAAATATTTAGTGATTATATTGAAGGTTACCCAGGATTCCATGAGGTAACTGCTTTTCTGTGTTTCTATGAATGTTTGAAACTTACCTAATACTTTCAGATTCATCGGCAATATGGTTGTTATTTTTGTATGGAGAAAGGAATTTGGGATATTATTTAACTCATTTAGTTTATAATGAAATAACTATATATCATATTAATAATGGCAGTTAAAAACTGACACTTTCTATTCTGGTATTGTATCTTGGGTCAAATGGACACGTTATTGCCTTAGACATTCTATTAATGATTGACAATAAACTATTTTTCTGAATCCACATAGCACAAATCAGTTTTGAAATTATGGACTGATGACTTTATTTTCTCTAGGTGATAGAGTGATTGAAAATAGAATCACCAACACCCAAATCTTAAAAGGTTTTTTACTTCATTTGTAGATATATTCGTCTCAGTGTGTCCACATATGGTAAGAAGTTATGGCAGATGGTCAGGGAGTCTGAACATCTTTTCATGGCTATCAGGACAACATTTTATCATTAATGGTCTTTTTCTTAGATGCTTTGAGAGAATATTAATATTGCCTGGAATTACTACCAGAGTTGAAAATGGAAAAATCTCTGTGGTTGGTTTTGTGATAATAGAAGTCAAGAAAATAGACTGTTTTCTGGAAAAAAAATTACAAAATTTTTGTTGTGGGAAATATTAAAACAGTGTGGCAGGTTTCCCTCACTACTGTCAGCAACTCTGTACCCCAGCATGGTCCCTCCCGGCTACTCTCTACCCTCCAAGTGCCACACCAGCTCAACTGAACACAGTCCACCTCATGGTCAGTCTCTACAGCCCTCTGCCTCTTAAAGTCCTGCTGGCTCTGGCTCTAGCTAGCCCTCTGCAGCCATGTTCCCAGCTCTGGTTCGCTTGTCCCTGGCTCCACCAGTTTCTTCTCAGCCATAAACCCCTGTAATCAGTGATCCCACATTCCAGTAACCAAGAAAAACAAAACTCTTGAATGAAGCTTATAAATAACCAAAGAGTTTTATGTATCAATAAATTCTCAATTCACAAGATGCCAGTACAATAATTTCAGAACCAATTGATAATGATAAAAGCTGCCCAGCTAAATTAGACAAATTATCCCAATTATTCTAACCTCTATGTTATCATAACTAAGGCTATTTAAGCCACACTGGTTCACATTCTTCCTGTCAGTCTGCCTCCATCTTGGCTTCCTCCTCTCCCCAGATGCTCTCTGTCTCTGCAACTCTTAGCTCCACCCTCCTTTTCCCTGTCCAATCACAGATTCCCTGCTACACTATTATTTTAGTGTGATTGGACAGGGAGAATCCTATGACACAGGAACTCACTGATGTTAAAACAAGCACTTAATCTTATTATTCTAGAAATAATTTAGCCTAAAACATTGGGCCTGTGCCACTTGAGTGCTGCATTTTCTGTAATTCCATACAAACTTCTCTACAGGCAAGAAAAATATTCTGCTTGGCCTCAGCACACTTCAGTTTATCATTTAACCTCTATCTCTTTAGGGTAATCCTTCCCACTCTGAATTTGCAATATAATGTTTTAAAAAACAAGAAGTTCTCAAATCACCGTGAATTGCACTGAGCAATGATCTAATACTACAAATTGGATTTTAAGTGTCATATCCCAAACGTGTGCTAGGCAGGGAAGTGGGTTATATATTTGGACTCTTTCTGACGAAATCCTTTCACTCCTTTATGAATTGGCAAAGTGGCATTGGCTTTCACAGCCTGCTTGGCTGGCATGTACAGTTGTAAGAGATTGGAAAGCATACAAAAAGACAAATGCACAAAAGTCTAGGCAGTGGCAGGTGCCAGCTTCTTGGTTCCATTTCCAGCTGGCCAACTTCCCTCTTCTTAAGCAGACCCACACCTCTGTGTCTATGTGAAAATGCATCTGTTTGATTAGTATAACAGTTGGTCACAGGGTCTACACATTCAGCTGAAATGGCCATGGTATTGAAATGTAGTATCTTGTATGGTTTTCCTGATATTCATCACCCCTCTTCTTAAGAGTATGTTCAAGATCCTGTAGTCTCTTATTCCTTTGGGCTCCTTGCATAGAACTGGAGAATATTTAAGCAAAGGTATTAGGTAGACAGGACGTTTAGTGTATGGGGCACGTTTTTGTTTTGAAGGAAATGACCCCAGGGCAAATAGTCGTCTTCATAAATTGAAATGACAATCATCTCAGTAAGAAAGAGAAGAAGGAGTTGGAAAAAAATTGTTGATTGCTTTCTGAGTGCATGGAGGACATAGCTATGGAACTATTTATTTATAAATAAAATGAAGTCATATTTGTTCAGAGATCTCAGCAACTGTGTCATACAAAACGTAAAAGGGCGCCAGCAACTGCTGCCTATTCATAGTAGAGAGAAACTACAGAAATAAGGATCTTATTTGACCTAGAATAATCTGATCTAGAAGTCTGGATCCTTGAAAAGTTTAAAAGTAACTTTTTCTAATGCTAATTTAAAACATTCAAGGTTAGATAACATGATCATTTTTCATATAACACTGAAAAATTTAGGTACTCTGAATATTGAATATGTGGTTTTATGCTATGATCACTATGACATTATTTATATTTATATAAACATAAAGTCTTTCTGCAAAAAAAAAGTGGTGTCATATTAATTTGGGTATAATAAGAGTCTTAAATATAATCAAAGTAATGTCAGAAAGACAGATCAGAATTTTCTCAGCAAGTTTCTTAGATATCTGCAATATGGAGACGGGATAGCTACTTCACCTGCGGGTCAGAATTATTGCCTTCCTTGCCACTTCGTACCAGGAAAGAGATAGCTCCAAGCTCCCATAGCTTTCTGTACCTTAAAAGTGACAAGACCCAGCACAACTAGTGGCTGGGAATGGATGTATACCATGGTCCCTTGGCTCATCAGCCTTGTTATTGTTGACAGAATTGCATACTTGAGGAAGCAAGTGTCTCAGGAAGATCCTTTACTAAACTGATGATATTTATTAGGGTTGGTCTCTGAGACAGAGCTTGATTCAATTTAAGGCCTTCCGTCTTACTGGACATTACTGATTTTCTTGGTCACTATGAATTTCTTTCCATTTTTAAGAATAAAATTCCTTACATGTTTGGTGTAAAGTGACCACAGAAACCAGCGGGGTGAGAATCCAGCACATGTAACTCCATATATAACAGAAAGCAGCATTTGCAAACCCTGTATATGAATGCAGGTCTGTGTTTGTCCTGTCATGTGGAGCATGTTTTCATAGTTATGTAACATTTATACAACACTGTGAGTAAAGCTAAATGCTAGTATAGGAAAGATTCACAAAATATTGGTGTGTTTCTACAAAGGCTTGTAATCTGAGAGGAACAGAATGATTTTATAAGTACTACATTCAAACAGTGTAAAGTTCTGTACCCTCAAAATCATTTTTCCTTTTAAAATACAACAAAGCACACACACACACACACACACACACACACTCAGAGAGAGAGAGAGAGAGAGAGAGAGAGAGAGAGAGAGAGAGAGAGA
>JADRCD010204910.1:0-16673 GCA_019843815.1 Montemys delectorum | reverse complement strand
TTTTTTTTTTTTTTTTTTTTTTTTTTTTTTTTTTTTTTTTTTTTTGTAAAAAGTGTGTAGCTCAAGGTGGCCTGGAACTCTTAGAGATAAGCTTGTCTCTGGCTCCCAAGTGCAGGGATTATAGTTGGACAGCACCCCCAAGCCTGGCTTCCATTTATCTCCTAAGGAATGCCATCTATGCTATCTTGTCAACAACACTAAACCCCTATCATCAAGACTCAGCTGACTTGTTAGTTTGACATCAAATAATCAGTAAAGACAAGCAAAGCCCACCATCTTTCAATTATACTACCAACAGTTATAAAATGTTTGTAAAATGTAAGGTATGGGGATACTTTAGAAGATAAATTATGAAATACAAACAAAAATACATTATCAGCATAAAATAGGAGAAAATTATTTATCTATGTCTTCAAATATATCTGTCTACAGCATTTATGACAATCTACTGTAAAATATCTCACATATATTATATAGTAATCATTTGCTTTTACCCTTGCTCATTCCCAAAGTCAATTCTTTGACAGTCTAAAAATTGATTTGTATAGCTATAAAGACTTTACTTTTTAAAAGAAAAACGACTTCTCATATTCAAATTCATATCCAACTAGACTAGAGTAGTGAAATCATATATTCTAAAACTAAAGATTTGTTTTTAAGGCCAAGGATGGTGGTACACACCTTATTCCTAGCACTCAGTATGCAGGAGCAGCTGGATCTCAGGCCTGGCCAATCCAGCCTCCATAGAAAGCTCTAGGCCAGCCTGGAGTGAGGAACATGATCCTGCCTCAAGGAGAAACAGCAACAGAGAGCAGCAATCTGGCTGCATCTGCACCAGATGAACACATACATGCTGACGATAACATGGTTGAGCAAGTAAATTCACTCTTTTAGATGGAAAAAGATTCCATCAGCTCTTTAGGGGTAGGACTTGTAAATCATGTTGTCCTTTACAATGAATTTTTGCTTTCAGGCATGATTCTGTGCATCCCTCCTACATTTCCTAACTGATGATGCTATTTTTACCAAGATGCACTCTGAGGTCTTCTAAAACAAAGCTTATGCATTAAAATGAACTATATGCTAATAAGGTCATTTATCTTTATTCATTTTAGTTTATATGTATGTATATATGTATGTATATATGTACGTATGCTTTGCTTGCACACATGTGGATGCCTGGAACTTGGGTTATGGAGTGGTTATGGGCCAGCACGTGGGTAATGTTCCATAATCAGACCCAGGTCCTGCGCAAGAACAGCAAGTGTTCTTAACCACGCCTCCAGCCCCAAACTATACACTATGAATAGTTTCTAATTTATATCAGGATTGGTAGAGTAGTTGTTACTATTTCAGTTCTTTTTTATTTTCTACTCAGTATTAAAGCCTCAGTGTCCCCCTTGAAGAATCATATTCATTCAGTTGAGTATGGTGGTGCATGGCAGATGGAGGAAAGGGTCAGGATCCAAGGCTAGCTCAAATGACATAATGAGTTCCAGGCTAGCCTGAGGTACAAGTGATACTGCAGCACACAACGAACTGAGGAAGAAACCTCAATAAAAACATTTTAGCCAAAGCAAATGAGCACATATGCCAAGCTGAGGGAGGGCACAGAACTTGTTGCTTTTTATCTCAAACTTTCAAGTTGCTCTGATTCCATGATACATAGAAGGGAAATGAAAAGCAGACTCAAGGATAGTTGAGCTCCAGCTATTACCTTTGGATATCCATCACGTCTTATATTGTTTTAATACACACTCTTTTCTAGCGATGCAGTCCACTTGTGTTGAGAGGAAACTTCAGTTGATCTATGACCTTACCAGAAGGTGTTTGTCATGTTGGAAAAGCCACGTTACAAAGCAGGGTTTATCACAGTGTTTGATCGGTCAGTTTGACACACTTCTCCAGTTCTCTAACTCAAAGATGCTGTGTTTATGATTATTCCACATAAAATATGTAGCATCATATTATTTTATTCTGCCCTGCATGCAGTACAGGTGTGTCTGAGCCTTCATATACTCAAACATACCATAATATGTATAACTTAATAACTTCTTTTTGTACTTCATCAGTTTTAGGAGTATATACAAGCATATGTGCATAGATACACATAAAATACACATGCAGCTTTTACTGACTACTAACTTCAACAGCGTGAAATGGGTGTTACAACAATCATTTTGAAGGGAAGCACCAAGTCTAACACATGGCAGCTTAAAGGAAGGGAAGGAGTTAGGAACAAAATTGTACATAGCCTCTCATAAGAAAAAAATGTTTATGAATGATAAAATTTTATGATATCTAAGGTTTGATTCAAGTTAAGCCATGAGAAACAAAAATAATTATAAAGAAAAGGGAGCTGCGAAGATTGTTCTCCTGAACTCACAGTAGCTCTGGCCACCTGCAGAGACCTGCAGAAAGACAGGATCATCAGGGTCCCATCACCAATGGGGAGGGGCTGGGATCATTGTCTACAATTCCCAGCACCCACATCAGCTCACAACTGCCTGTAACTCCATCTCCAAAAGATCCTGTGGTCTCTTGCTCCAAGCACACACACATACACACACACACACACACACACACACACACACACACACACACACATATACATGAATAAAAATAAATCTTTAAAAAGGAAATTCTTTCTTAAAATACTCAGGGGGGTTGGGGGGGGGGGTAGAATGCTTAGCCCTGGTGAGTTCTTGAGTTAAATATTCAACACCAAAAATAATTCTCTTCAAATAATTTTCACTTTTAGGTATAGTCATATGCATCTCTCTAAAATGCCCAATTGCTGATGCTCGCTTTTACTAGGGTATACACCTATGTTTTGTAAAATAAAGGTTATGCTTTAAAATCCAATTATCCCAGTTTCTCAGTCCTTCACCTGATGGCAGCAAGCTATTTAAATCACCTAGATGGAGGTAGAAGGAATAGACATTGACCCTTGAGTTCTAGATAAAAGAGGTCAAAAGCCTTTCCCATAAGGGACTGGGCACTATCTACTTATAGTCCAGGAAGGAAGTCTCAGTTACAGCCTCAAAAAAAAAAAAAAAAAAAAAAAAAAAAACACATGTGTAAATTTAGCTCTAAAATTTTTTCCAGTTTTGCTTTTTGAGATAGGATCTCACTCTGTAGCCCAGGCTGTCCTTGAACTCACAGCAATCCTCTTGCCTCAGCCTCCTAAGTACTGAGATTACAGAGGTGACCCTCCACAGCAGCTACTTGCCTCAAACTATTTTAACTGAACAATTCTTATAGGAAACAAATGAACTAAATGAACTCTGAGGTCGTGTGTATGTGTGTGTGTTTGTGTGTGTGTGTGTGTGTGTTTGTGTGTGTGTGTGTGTCTGTGTCTGTGTCTGTGTCTGTGTCTGTGTCTGTGTCTGTGTCTCCATCTGGGCCACTGGTCCTCATCTAGCCACTTTAAGCTTTCACCTTCTGCCTCTAAAGTAAGCTCTGGGCAAGATCCAGTTCTACCCTACCCTCCCCTCCCTCTCCTCTTCCCTCCCCTCCCCTCTCTTCCCTTCCCCTCCACTTCCCAGCAGTGTGCATATGTTGCAATGTACCTCAACTGAAACAGTGTGCTACAGTCAACTGGGAGTCTGAGTATGTGTGACACCAAGCTGGCCTCTCTTAAACTAGTAGAGAGACTCACAAAGGTTGAAAACAATGTCACCTCCTCCATGTCTTAGAGGTCATTTTCATAAAATGCTACTTTCATGAATATACTCTATTACTCATAGTTCAGCACATTTAATAATTTTAAATTTTCTAAGCTTTAACTTTCAATACAGAGAATACCACAGACAGCCTATAATCTTTATGACAGTCTCCATAATTTCTAAAAGTGGAAAAGACTCCTAGGAACACTGTGATTGGAGATATATATTACATAATTGTTATTGATATAATTATAACATAAATATAAACTTTTAAAGGATATTGGAGTGGGATTCAAATACTGGGGATTTAACCAGGGCCTTGCACACCCCACAAAGGCACTGCGCCACTAAGCTAATTCAAAAGGCTACTTTGAAAGAGTTAATTCAAGCAAATCATAAAAGATGGATAAGACTGACTCATTCCAAACAAAGGATCAGTCTGAGTAAGAATGGAGAGATAACATGTCTAGGGAAATAGGTCCATGACATAGGGCTAGACCATACACAGGCAGGGGTGTCACAGAGGAACAAAGAGGGTTTGAAACCTGTTCTAGTTTGCTTTCTGTTGCTGGAATGACAGGACCCAAAGCAACTTGGGGAAGTCAGTGTGTTCATGCCAGCGTAGGATCACAGACCACCAGGACCTTGAAGCAGAAACCACAGAGGGAGGGACGCTGCTTACTGAGCGGCTCCCAGGCTCCCCTTCAGCTGTCTTTCTTACGGAGTTCATCACCTGTTCAGGGATAATACTGCCCACACTGGGCTGGGCCCTCCTACATATATTAGCAATCAGGAAAACGACCACAGGCCAACCTGATGTGGGCAATTAATCAACTGAGGTCCCTTCTTCCCAGGTATATCAAACCGAAAGCCTAGATTAGCCATCCCCAAACCACAAGTCCTCCAGCAAGTTTGGACTGGGAAGAATATTAATGAGCGGCCACTGGGGACCCATATGGAACGGGAGACTGTCAGCATCAGTTCCACCTAGAGGTGGACCCTCTAAGGATAAGACACAGAGTCAGAGACACCAGGGGAAGACACGTCTGGAAGGAAGTCATGATGCCGGCACGCAGATGAGCAGGTGTGGAAGCCAAGGTGGATCTTCCAGAGGCAGAGCAGTGCTCGGTGCCCAGAGAAATCTACCAAATGATGCTGGGAAGGGTGGCCGTAAGTTCTGAACAGAAGCTCTGCAACAGGAGTGGTGCCTGACATGTAAGAAACAGAAGAGAAATCCGGAAAGAATGTGGAAAACTTTAAGAACTCATCAGTTTTACTGGCAAGATGATACTGAAATAGATCCTGAGAAAGTGCGGCTAAAGATGAAAGCTTCAACAGTGGTGCTGACATGAGGACCACAAGAAGATGGTGAGAGAAGCAAGTGCTGAGTGTAGACTGCTGAGGCAGTGTGTGGCAATGGGGGGTGGGGGGTGGGGCAGGAAAATCAACAGGCAAAGTCAGGCCAGCAAGAGGGCAGGAGGGGGGGCAATCGCCCTACAGCCAAGAGCGGCAGTAGGAAGCATAGTCTAAATGGGGCCACTGGATCTATTAATTAGCAGCTTACAGAGTAGGCATTGTGAAGTGTTCAGGGTAGAATACAGGCTGCGGAGAATGTGGGATCAAGGCCTTGTTAGCATGATCTCAGGAACAGACAATATTCTGCCCACAACCACACGAAAGCATGGTCCAGACAAAAGTTTATTTGCTTTTCCAACTTAATAACCTTGAATAAATTATCTTCTGAAACTTATCCATTCTCAGAAAAATTCACTTCAGACATGGCAAACAGTGGCTTTAGCACATACAGAACTCTACACATCGTGAGTTTTCTAAAACTTTTGCTTTACTTATTTGTTTGTTTTGTTTTGTTTTGTTATTGATTTTGGTATTATTATTATTATTATTATTATTATTATTATTATTATTATTATTAGGACAGGGTGTCCCTATTATAGTTCTCTAGCTATCTGAGAACTCATTGTGTAGATGAAGCTAGCCTTGAACTCCCAGAGATCCACCTACCTCTGCCTCCTCACTGCTGAGATTAAAGGCAAGCACCACCATGCCTGGCCTATTCAATATATTTAGGGGAGGGGGGAGTGACACCTTGAACATATGGAAGTCAGAGGACAACTTTGGAAACCTAGTCTTCCAAGTGGAATCCAAATATCGAAAGGTCAAGCTTTCTTTAACCTGCTAAGCCATCTTAAGGGCCCAAAACTCAGGAATATTATAAGACAAACATAATTTGCTACTGTGCTATATACTGAAGCTCAAACTATTGCTTAATCAAGGGGTTCTTCCCATATATAAGCCTACTGAAATACACTTTAGCATATAACC
This sequence comes from Montemys delectorum, assembly GCA_019843815.1. Lineage (NCBI taxonomy): Eukaryota > Metazoa > Chordata > Mammalia > Rodentia > Muridae > Montemys > Montemys delectorum. The sequence goes on along the minus strand of JADRCD010204910.1, from coordinate 10,662 downwards.
AACAAATAACAGTTGAGTAAAACTATCACCCAACTATTCTTTACTGCTAATGTGAGATGTGAAATGAGGCAAAATTTCATTAAGACACATTTAAGCCAAATGTATACACAGCTAGAACTATGATTATACAAAAATAAAGTGTTAAAAGTGGACTTTGTTAGTATAGTCCAGAAAACAATGACTTGTTTTCAAAAGGATTCTTCCCCTTACAAAATAAGTCACTATTCAGTCCCTTTTTTAAATGTATCATTTGGGGAGGTGAGCTCAAGTGCCAGGTGCTTATGTGCAAGTCAGAAGGTGCTTGGTGAGTCAGTTTTCTCCTTCCATCTTCACACAGGTTCCAGGGCCTAGACTAGGGTTTCCAGACTTGCAGAGCAAGCACCTCTCCCCACTCAGCAGAACCATTTTGTCAGCCTCACTGGGCCCTGGAATAAGTGACAGGCCCCTCAGAGTAGCAAATATTATAAATCAGTTCACCATTTCAATTACTTAAAGGAGATACTTTAAGTACATGTATAAAGCCAAGTCTTAAGAGGAATGGCTCCATTTCTGTGTGGCCAGGTCTCCTTTATCTCACCATCTGGCAGTGTAGGCTGGAGCTGGGAGGCAATGGAAACCCAAGGGAAACTCCAGATCCAATAGGAACATGGATACCAAAGAGAGGCCTTGGACTTGCAAGTGAGCAGGAGCCATGGGAGTCATAATTGTGGTCATCAAGCACACTGACAGACACTTGGCAGTGTGTAATCATGCTGACCGTACATCCTGAAGCTGACCCAGGAGCCTTAACAATCTTCCATTTGGGTAAGTAATAAAGCTTGTGTGTTCTTCTGCTTCAAAAGTGCATGTTAATCCATTTCAATATTATATGCCAAGGAGACGAGATCTAAAGAGCAAGACCAAGGTCCATGCATCCTGGATCAGATCCAGGAATACGCCTTTAGTAAAGAGGGGCCTGCTTTCCCAGGCTACATCATGCATGCCACCACTGGACAGCCTCTATTTTTAACAGCTTGTTAAAACTGCCAAATAAACAGCTCATTTCTACATTCCTTCTATGTAGCCTTCCTTGATGAAACAGAAGGAAGAAGGGGAAAAGGAAAGAAGCAAGGGAGGGAGCAAAGGAAGGGGAATGAGAGGGGAGAGATGGAGGGAGGGAGGAAGGGAAGGGAAGGGGGAGATTAGAATGTATTACCAAATGGAATATCAAATTCTGGTTGAAATACGCATTTTCTCTGTTTTAAAATATTTGTGTGGTGTCTATTCATAAGGTCAAACTCATTCACTTCCCATCTCCGAATTCTTCCTCCCCAACAGAAAAGTCTCTCTTAAGATAAGATTAGCTTCCTCAATCAGCCACTTGGATAAATGGTGACTGACTTTATGCTTTTTGCTCATCTGTTTCCTCTGTCATCTCAGTGGCCAACACAAGCCCTGGTTTTGTTTGGAGTCAGAGCACCATCGTAACAGACAGCTGGGTTATCTTGTTCTTCTACCCTCCAAGATCAAATATGAGCAGGAAAAGCACAGGAGCACATACAGTCCTCACCAGCACACACACGCTCTTTGTTCCTTTGCCAAATATGAAGCCCCAAAGGATAGCAGACAGCAAACTGTGCCCACAAACCAAAACGCAAATGCTCCGTCTGAGTTTATAAATCAATCAATCAATAAATAAATAAATAAATAAATAAATAGGGAGAGAAGAAGAGTTCTTTCTGAGCTCAGTCCTTAAATCAGGGAAATTCAAAGAGCTGTTTGTAAACCAACACCACCAATTCTCTCCTGGGGAATGCTAATTCAGATGAACACTGTGGGCCTACTAGGCTGTTTCACTAGGAAGAGTGCCTTCGGCTTAGACTGACCATCTGAGTTTGATCCCTGGGCCCCACCTATAAGTTGTCCTCTTATGACCACACATACACATACTGGCACATCTGCACACACTCCACCCACAAACAAAATAAAGGCAATTTTTAAATTTCTTTTAAAAAATAAAACAGAACTTTAGACGTTGTTACAAACACTTGTAGTCACCTCTTTAAAATAATAAAATAAAATAAAACCTTTCAGAAAGAATACCCAAATATACAATTCCAGAGAACAGTGCTAATGTATCTGGTTCCAAGCCTACTCATTTTGATCATACTGTCTGTACGAAAAAACAAACAAACAAAAACAAAAACAAAACATTCATTGTAAAACCTCAAGTTATGGAATTACAACGAGAGGTATCCTTTATTTGTATTTGTATTTGAATTTGTAATATATATATATATATATATATATATATATATATATTCCTCATAGTCAGCTGTCTGATTAATTTGCTCAATATTAGGAAACATGGCTATAATGGCTGACCTTCATTAAACATGACTAAATTGGGAGCTGGAGAAATGGCTCAGTGGTTAAGAATGGTATTGCTCTCCCAAAAACCAAGGGTTCAATTCCCAGCACCCACATGGTAGCTTACAACTGTCTGGCTCCAGGGCACACAGTGCTTGTGGTGCACAGAAATAAATGCAGGCAAACACCCACAGCCATACACATAAAAGTGAAGGAAAGCTTTTTTTATTTATAAATTCACTTATAATTACGTAGGAGACACATTTCTGAGTGTGTCTGTGAAAACATTTCCAAAAGGTTTACTAGAGGAAGGGAACCCACCCTGAATAGGGCAGCAAGGGTCTCAGGCAGAATTTAAAGGGTAAATAGAAGAAACCAGCTGAGGACCAAACACTCATCCCTCTGCTTCCTGACCATAGAAGCAAAGTGATCAGCTGTCTCAGGCCTCCACCAACACACCTTCTCCACAATAGAATGCCTCCCTCAAACTGTGAGCCACCAAGAAACCCACGTCTTAAGTTGCTTCTGTCTGTCCAGTGTTCTGTCATAACCGCATAAGAAGTATCTAATGCAGTGGCTCTTCCTTTTCTGAAAGCTGTTGACAGAGCTTCTTTCTGTTTCAGAGGATCCCTCAGGAGAAGAAAGAAGCTGTGAGTCGCCTGTTATTTTGGATACTTCGCCTGTATCCTAAGAGCCTTTTGCACTGCCTCTGTAAGGAGGGAGAGAAACTCTCCAGAACCCTCCATCCACACATCCAAAGTAACAAATTTTTCTAGAATTAAAATTGACTAGGGGCAATAGTTTCACTTAACAAGGGCCCTGGTTTCGATCTCCAGGACACACAAAGATAAGACTCCTTGGTGAGGCTGGGGTGAGCATCCAGAAAAGAAAAAAAAACCCAGGTAAAGCCAGGCACAACAGCTCACACATGCAATCGCCACACAAAGGAAGAAACTCTAGGCGGTCCAGGACAGGCCACTTTACACAGCGGCCTGTGTAAACAAACACTGACCAGGTAAGTAGAAATATAAGCTTCAGAATGCAAAGAATTTTGCTTGCAAATAATTTAAGTTTATACTTATTTAAAGATTTTTTTTAACTGAAACCCATTTATTCAACTAAGCAGAGAATATCCGATGATGAAAAATGGTATGGTAATGAAAATTATGTAACAGACATAGAAAGCCATAACAACATGTTAATAAAATATTTTAAAAGATGTAGATTATGTTTCTTATTAGGATAATACAGATTGATGATACAGATGGATAGATAGATAGATAGATAGATAGATGATAGATAATAGGTGTTTTGTTAAATAACTGGATAAGCCATCTTTATTACGTCGTATACAAGTAGTCCCAAGCATTTTCCAGATGTATCACAATGCTAACAAGTTATTTAAAGTTCACCGAGAGAATGCTACAAATTCCTGGGGGTTCTAATTAATCTCCTAGCTCTTCTCCGTCAGCTCTCCCACAGCTGTACCCTCTACTCTGCTATTCTGGGGAGGATGAGTCTACAGAGAGCATCACTCAGCTCCCTAGCTGGGTTCTGCCAATGGAAATCACTGGCCAAGGCCTGAAGGCAGAAGCCAGGGAACCTCCCTTCCTCTAGTTCTGCCTCAAAGCCACAGCTCCCACTGGCCCTCCTCCACAGGGCCAGCTTTCAGCCCGGGTGATCTCTGGAGAATGGCGGCCTTCTTGGCTGTTGCTAGCTTCTTAATGCTTAGCTACCCTTGTTTGCTCTCTAAGTGCTGCAAGCACTGCTGTTATTTGCATCATGAGGGAAAATCCTCTTTCCTATTAGTACTTTTTTCATGTTATGACTAGTACCACTCTCTGCTTACTCAGTAGTCCACACTGAAGAAATCTAATTAAGGCTTTTTTTTTTCTTACGACCTATACAAGTATATCTTAGTCCTATTTTTATAACAGTTTATAACATACTAATATACTCTAAACAAAGCTAAGCCATTACAATCTAATTAGTTATGAAATTTAACACTATCTTGCCCTGACTCAATGTAAATGCTGTAAGCTTTAAAAAAAGAGAGAGAAAAATCAGTGAAAGGATTCTGGTAGGGGATATGTCACTTCCCTTTTTTCCCACCTCTCCTGCATAATCCAAACCACTTGCTTTCACTGAAGCCCTTCCCAAACAGGAGGAAGAAAGCTTTAAGCCAGCACTTCTCAAATGTTGGTATGCCAGTAAATCAAAGGCAAGGTTATTAAATGCTGACAATCGGGCCCTGCCCTCACCTCCTTTGTGTTTTTACTAGCTCCCAGTGTAATTTCAAAAGGGACAGGGGCCACCTTCAAGATTATACCCAAGTCTCTAGCACATTATTTATTTATTTATTTATTTATTTATTTATTTTCTTGGGGGGGCATGAAAGGACACACATGATCAAAGAAGGGAGAAACAATGATCAACATGGCGACATTCTGAACCATTCTGTGTCTGGACTGCTGCCAACTGAAGAATCAGAAGTCAAGTCACTTAAAAAAAACAAAACAAAACAAAACAAAACAGGCAAACAACATCGCCTCCATTTTACAATGAGAAAACTGAAACCTAAATAAATTAATTTGACCACTGAGCTAACGATTAGCAAACACCAAGACCTCTTGGATGTGGCTACGGTCTCTTCCCAGTGGCAGTGACCCATAAATACTCATGTTTAAACACTCTTCCGAATCGGAAGCCCCAGGGTTTTCACTGGAAGGCATAACCCTAAGGGTCAAGCAGTTATCAAGGAATGCCCTCCTATCTGCCTGCCCGTTCCCATCCCTCTGGCCTCACCCCACCTTCCTCCTTCACCAAGGCTTTCTGCTTTCCACCTTCTGCCACCCACAGAACAGAAGTCAGTGCATTTGTACAAGAACTCTGTCCCTATACTGTGTATCTACTACATGCTAACTAACTCAAGGGATTCGATTGTCTGGATTCAAAAGTCGGCTGGGAGCTTGAGCAAGCTCCTTGTCTCTTTCTCAGTTTCCCAATATGTAAAATGAGTCACAATGCCAATCCCTAATGGTGACATTGTGACTAACCAACGTGCCTCAATTACTCTTGTGGTATAGAATCTGGCACACAGCAAAAGGGCAATAAGCAACAGCTACTATTTAATTACACTGACGACACTTACACCAACACATGGGCTCTGGGCTCTATTAATTTTCTCGGCTTTGTGTCCTGATACTGTGATGAGTAATGAAACATCCTGGTATTTATGTGCAGCAGAGATGAAACAGTGCTATACACCCTGGTGGACTGGGCGTCTCCAGGAGAATATTTTAGGGCAAATAAGTCTTTCAGTAGCCCTCAAATTACACTGCTTTGACAACTGTCTATTTCTCAATGTTAGAGTCAGCCCTGTTGATTACATAGTGGAATGAAAAGTCTATAATTAGCTTAATTCAAAACAACAATATAATGTCACTCAGCCCAAGGACTTGGCCTTACTGTAATCATTGTATCCCCAGGACCAAGAACAGTGCCTGATCTCTAGTAAACACTCAACAGTTTTAAGATGTGTGTGTGTGTGTGTGTGTGTGTGTGTGTGTGCTGGCTCCATTTGTGTTCCTCAGGTTCCCTGAGGCCAAAAGACAGCACTGGATTTCCTAGAGCTGGAGCTGCAGAAACATAAGGACCTGCCTGACCTGGGTGCTGGAAACTGAACTTAGGTCCCAGGGAGTATTCTTAACTGTTTAGGCAGTTCTCCAGCCCCTCAAATATTTTTTAAATGAATTAAGGCATAAAAGAACCATCATACATACACACACCCACACACACACACACACACACACACACACCATTAGTCATAACCATTAGATCAACACCGATAAACTAAGTAATAAATGTTATTTTCAAAATTCTCTAGAACATTTATCTTCTATTTTATTACAGATATATACAATTTTCATTTTATTACACCTGTAATCCCAGCACAAGGGACTGAGGCAAGAGAGTGATAAGCTGAAGACCAGCTTGGCTGCATGGCAAAACTCTGTCTAAAACAACAACAACAACAACGAAGCAAAATTTAGTGACCATGATTTTTCAGAATTTTAAGTAATATAATATAATATAATATAACATAATATAATATAATATAATGTAAGTTACTTGCTGACAGACTAGTCCTAACACTGGGAGGAAGAGAAATCCTGCCAGGGAGAGCCTATCACCTTGGGAATACAGAGACAACCCATCTCAGAAATGCTTCTAAAGGACTGCCTGACCTTAAACAAGATAGTTAACTTTAAGTAACAGTGTTTAAGGTTTTTAATCGTTATTTTCACACCTCCAAAACAAGAATAAACTTGCTATGCCTGTTTTATCAAGTTGTTTTAAGGGAAAAATAACTTAAAATTATTTCTCTATAAATGTATATGTCTGTTTGGAGATATATATATATATACACACACATATATATCTGAAAGGAAGACATAAACACCTTCAGATTTTAACCTGGGAAAGGAGAGAGAGAGGGATAAGAAAGGATCTCACATAGCCAAGGTTAGCCTGAAACTCAACCTCCTGAATGTTGGGATTATAGACAGGTGCTACCACACCCAGTTTTACACAGTGCTAGTCAAACCCAGGACTCCATACATGTCAGGCTACATCTCAAACCTAATGGGGGAGAGGAGGTCTTTGTTTATTTATTTTGGTTTTGAGGTTTCAATTTGTTTGTTTGTTTGTTGTTTGTTTGTCATATTACCCAGATTGACTGCAAAAACCTGAGTCCAATCCTCCTGCCTCATCAGCCTCCCCTGTACCTGAACTAAAAGACTATACCACTGAATCTCATGCCACTGAACCTCACTGTAGATTTTACATGTTCCATCTCAAACCATCTTCCTATATATGCCAATCTTGGATAATCCCCAGATCCAAAGATCCCCATCATAACAAAAACTCTGCCACACGAAAGAGCTCACCTTGTAAAGGTTAATCAACTGATTTCTTTCTTTAAAATAAAAATGTGCATTTTAATTTATTTGTATGTGTCTGTGTGAGTACATGCTACATATGTATGGATGTCTGCAGAGGTTAGAAGAAGACACTAATTCCCCTGGAGATGGATTTGCAGGTGATCGGAAGCCACCCAACAAGGATGCTGATAATGGAATTCTGGTCCTCGGGAAGAACGACAAGTGTCCTTAACTGATGAAACATCTCTCCAACCCCTGGTTACTTTCAAATACAATAACAAGTGATGTAAGGCACACACACAAAAGATGCCTGTGTTTTGGCCAGGAGCTTCCCTGGTCACATGAGTCAGCATGAGTGCTAGTGTTCGCCTGCGTGAATATACACTGAAGGAATGTGCTTCAGTGTTTTGGTTTCACCTGACACATGCTTTCTGCACAGCCAATTATCTCCTCTCTTTTTAACACTAGCAAGATTTCTAAGCATGCCAGAGTTGTGCTTTGTGTTTTATTTCCTAGTCTTCAGTACTCACAGAGAAAATTTTGGTGGATTTGTGGTGGTTTCTCAAAATTTTATGTTATTGCTTACTAATATTTACGTCTTTTTTGTTGTTGTTTTTTTTTTCTTTTGGTTTTTGGAGACAAGGTTTCTCTGTATAACTCTGGCTGTCCTGGAACTCACTCTGTAGACCAGGCTGGCCTCTGCCTCCCAAGTGCTGGAACTAAAGGCGTTTGTCACCACTGCCTGGCTTTTTTGTTTGTTGGTTTTTTGGGGTTTTTTTGGTTGTTTTTTAATATTTATGTCTTAAGATCATCAGCCCACTAAAAAAGCTAACAAAAACATACTGCTGTAAACACAAAACTTCAAACATTATCTAATATCTCAAAACCAGAACTTTTAAGTCATTTAACTAGGGTCAGTTGTCAAGTATCTTGCACTCTCACTTCTTCCGGAAAGAAAAAGACAAAGCATGTTACCATCAAATGCTAATTATCTGTATTTAAGTCATTAGATGTTTTGTTTTTGTTTTGTTTTTTTTCACTTACATTAGAATAGGAGTAGCCTTGGGTACAAATCCTTAGCAGTTCCAATAAGAAAAATCCCTATCCAGGTGGGCCCCGGCTCAGCCACTCAGCCTTCCCTGTATTTTTCTACACTTCTATCCAAAAGGGCTCTGCCATTTCATTCCTTTAGGTAAATTACAGTTCAAAGGATACTTGTGAAGCTTGAGCTATTATATATAAATTTATATTATATTATAAATTTATATACATAGAGAGAGAGAGAGAGAGAGAGAGAGAGAGAGAGAGAGAGAGAGAGAGAGTTCAGAGGTTAAGAGCACTTGTTCTTCCAGAAGACCCAAGTTTGGTTCCCAGTACCCAAGCCAGACAGCTCACAACCAACCATAGCTCCAGGTAAATGGGGTATGATACCCTTTTCTGGTCTCTACAGGCATTCATATTTGTGCGTGCACACACACAAGTAAATAATAAAGTAAATTTTCTTTAAGAAGCTATGAGCCATTTTGATTAAAAGACATTGTAGAAGCTGGGCGTGGTAGTATATGCCTTTAATTCCAGCACTCAGGAGACACAGGTAAATGTATCCTGGTGGGTTAGAGGCCAGCCAGGTCTGTCTCAACAGTGAGTTCCAGACCAGTCAGGGTTGCACTACATAGTGAGACCCTATCCCAAAAAGATAAAAGGGATGGGGGGAGAGGGCAGGTAGCAAGATGGCTCAGCAGATTAAAAAAACAAAAAACACTTGCCAGGCAAACAGGATGACCTGAGTTTGGAAGATATTGACTCCACAAACCTGTCCTCTAACTTTCACAGATATGCCATGTGTGGGCACATATAAATTATATACACACAAAAATAAATAAATAAATAAATAAATAAATAAATATTTCCTAGGCTAAAGATATAGTTCCCCTGATGAACTGCCTACCTAGCACAGAACCAGGTTTAATCCCAGTACCACCTAAGCAAGGGCAGAGCTGCAGTCAGAGGACAATTCACAGAAATTGTTTCTTATGAGATCCAAGGATCCAACTAAGATCATCAGAGTGCCACATAAATACTTTTTACCTGCTGAGCATCTCCCAGGCCTGGATATATTAATCTTGAAGCATGTTTCCCTCCTAAGGTTAAAGCTAATTGAATAACATTTAAGAGACAGCTACTGTATTTGGGAGCAACAATCCAGCTCACTTGAAGGACAAAAACTGAAGTTCCATCCTAAACAGAAACATCATATACTGCTCAGCTACAATGAAATCAATCCAGGATTAGATTGCAGTGTTAATTCCTATAAAGCCATCAAAATGAAAAGCATATAATACTTAATACATCCTGGAACCACACCAGAAGTGATGCCATAGCATTGGGTCACTGCTCAGGGCCTTGAGAAAGAAGACAGAATTCTCAATTAGTTCTAGACTCCATGCATGACCTATCACAGTTTCCTCGGGGTACTGACTTCTAATCTCCAGATCAGTTCTACAAAGTGCTCTCAATAGTTTACCAAGTAAACCAAAATCAAGACAACTCCTGGTGAAGGGGAGAGAGGTTTTGCTGTCAGAAGACTCTTATGTGTACTCAGAGTCTGGACTTTGCCCCTCCAAAGCTACATGCAAGTATTAATTCTCTGAGCCTCTGTTTTCTCCTCTATAAAAGACTGTCAACCTAGAAAATTATTTTGTAAATCAAACCTTTAGGACTTTTTTGTGTCACACAGCTACTAAATCACCAGTTCATAAACTATCAACAAAGTATCTCTTTCTGGGAATTACCATTATACTGTGTGACTTTTATTCAAATTACTATGTGTTTTCCAAACCTTTATGTTTAAATAGGATGTTTTAATAGAGAAAATGAAAACTCCAGTACACACACACAAGGCAAGGGCTCTACCCACTGAGTTACACTTCTAATCCTGTATCCTAAGTGGAGTTTTGAATACCAAGAGAAAGTTAAAAACTAGAGATTTTTTTTAAAATGTGGAGTTCTTATGTATTTATTCAGACCTTGCATCTTTAAAACCGTCTAAAGTCCTTTCAAAACCCAGATACAGACCAGTTGTCTAAACAATAAATGATCCACCACAGACTCCAGGCAAAGGCACAACAGGATGAGAGAGGAGCCTTCGGCTTCTCTCCGATTTCCTGGCCACTGTTATTTTAAAACTTGATCGTGTAAACAGGGGAAAATCCCTTTCAGATAAGCCCCATGGACTATAATTTGCATCTTTGTTTTCAATATGTTGTAGTTTCAATTAAAAATCATAGTTGTTCATTTTTCCTTGCTCGTGTGTCTAGGTACTAAAGACCATATATAAAATCTATACTACATGGTTTTTTAATCACAATAC
>JADRCD010204908.1:0-14454 GCA_019843815.1 Montemys delectorum | reverse complement strand
GCCTCTATCATATTTTACTGTATGGCATTTTCTAAATTACACAATTCCTACTCATTGTGCGTGGTTCTATCCCTGATCTAGTGGTCCTGGGATTTATTAGAAAACAGGCTGTGCAAGCCATGAGGAGCAAGCCAGCAGGCAGCACCCCTCCCTTGGCTCTGCCTTCGGGCTTCGACCATTTGAGTCCCTTTCCTGGCTTCCTTCTGTGATGAACAGCAATATGACAGTGTAAGCCAAGTAAACTCTTTGCTCCTCAGCATGCTGTTTGGTCATGTTGTTTTGTCACAGCAATAGAAACCCTAACTAAGACATCTCTCTTCTTAGCATCTCACTGAAATCATTTGGCTCTTGTCTTAATGGTGAATAGGAATGGCAAATCCTAGGTCTGAGTGATATACAGATCCATTTTGTCACTAAAAAGTGAAATGACACACAGCTTCAGTGTTATATCTGTGTGAATTCCTCTTTTACATGCTCCCCACTATGGCACCCTCACTTCTACAAGGTCTTTAATCTCAATATTAAAATGATTACAATAGCCCCAGGTTCTGAAGCCCACATCATCCAGAAGGAAACACGCAGTGGTGCCCAGTTCCTTGAGAAAGTCTTGGATGCACCACAGTACCAAGGAAAGCCAAAGATGCTTGTTTGGAACAATGCCACTTTAATTAAACAGTTCCCATGCACATAGGACTGTGAGTGGTAACAGAGTCTATCTCTCCCCAAAGCTCCTGGGTAGTAGAGGAAATGCCATCTATACTAAAGTAGGCCTTAGCGTAAGAAAATAGATGTACAAAGTAACTGTGGTCAGGTGAGACAGTTACAGGTTCTCTGGCTTAGGTAATTCATCGAGGTAGTATCATAGTCATGCATAGGTAGTATTCACAGTCTACAAAGATTTTCTTATATGGAATGAGAGATAAAACAGTCCAAAGGGGAAGAGTGATAGGGGGTCATTTTCACATTTTATGGGCCAGTGTCTTGAAATTCTTTTTGTCCAGCCTTCTTGATGCAGTCCTATATTTATAGTTTGTTGGAGAAAATGTACTGAAAAATGGTGGATCTGTGACCATGTTTTCTTTTCTTCTACCGTAAAAGCCCTCAGGGGCTGCATGTTTGTCTGAGCAAGCTGTCAGCCAATTAGAGTTTACTGCTGAGGAAGAAGCTGAGAAAGTTAATCCTGCTCCTTCAAGGCATAGTTAGAATGGGAATATGAATCTTAAGTAGTACACGTTATTTCATCAGCTGAGAACCAAGAGAGACTGGCTAAGCAGGGAGAGGCAAGGACACTTTTAATGGGCTCATTTAAGGAGGAAACCACAGCATACCCAGAAGAAGTCATTCATTCCCTTGGCCTGCAATGAAGGAAAAGAGAGAGCATTAATGAGTCGATACTGACATTTAAAACACCCTTCTTCAGTATGGTCCTACTGATAGGAATTGCTACAATTTAAAATCAGTGCACCAGAAACCAGGAGCCCTCTATCTATATTCAGTTCTGATGACAATCCTCTTTCCTTCCCAGGTCTTTTGAACCTTCCTGTGTAGCAGAGGTAATAATAACTACAGTAGGATCTTTAAAATTGTGAGGATATATCTGTTGAGAATGAAAATCTTTAGGAGCATAGTGAGGCATCTTGCTCTACTCCATGTCGTTCACTTCTGGGCTCTGGTCTTAAAGATGAGAAAGCCAACACAAATCATTCAGTCAATGGTGTTGTAAGTGGACCCCACTGTATGTGTATTAACCAACAAAGTCTCCTGAGATGGTATTCTTTAGTGTTCTTTTCGCGAACCTTCTGGTTTGGTTTGTCCATGGTAGGAAAAAAACAAAAGAAAAAAAATCACAAACAAACAAACATACAGCAGCAACAACAACACTACCTAGAGTATCTTAATAGTATTGATTTAACCTATCTGTACTATTTTCAAGTAAGAAAATTGGCCTCAGGTGGAAGAAATGAGTAAATTTTACCAACCAACCAGTCATCTAGGTGTACATATTAGGTGTACTAAACAGTAACGAGAGTGAGAGGTTGTAGAGCTCTTATATGGGGCTGATCTAATGCTGATACCTTTAAGAGGAAAAATAAATTGTATAAAACCTTTTCTCTGGGATGTAGCAATCTAGTAAGAGTAGGTTAGTAATTGCCTAGCACATTTAGGATTGGGGAAGTGATACATTCTAAATGGTGTTAGTATGTCTACTGTGTAAGCATTCTATTAAAAATTGAGTCTTTATCAGAGAATAGACTGCTCCAGACATGGCTCTTCTTCAGTCATGCCACTAAACAAATGAGAACCTGAGGACTGAATTTTTATTCTCTATTTTTCTTTTATTAAAAATAGATATTTTTTCATATATTATAAATATTAGTTTTCCCTGCCCTGATTCTTCTGAGATCTGCTTTCATATTTCTTCTCCTCTGAATTCTCACCCTTTCCATCTCTCCTCAGGAAACAAAGATGTATCTAAAGAATGATAATAAGATAAAATGAAAAACAAACAAACTGGAATAGGACAAAAAATTAGAAGAAAAAAGACAAAGAAAAGTCACAGGGAGCACAGACGTGCACACACACACACACACACACACACACACACACACATAACCATACACACAGGAACCCCATAAAAACACAAAACTAGAAACCTTAATACCTATTCAAAGGACCTGTAACATTAAAAATGGGTTGACAAGGCATTATGAGACAAAGAGCCTCCAAATACATCATTGAGTTAATTTTGTGTTGGCCATAGACTGCTAGGCCTATGACCTGCCTTTAAAAGTGTTTTATATCCCCAGTAACACTCCATTGAAGAGAACTAATTTTTCCTTTGCAAGTTGTCACCAATAGAGCTAGATTACAGATGGAAGCATGTGTCCAGGTTCCATCTCAGCACTAGGACTCCACCTGGCAAAGACCTGTGTAGGACTGTGTGGCCTGTCACAGCTAATGACTACATATGGGAATTAATCCTGCTATGTTCTTGTTTTGTTGGTGTTCTCCCATCCCCTCTGGCTCTTACAATCTTTCTACCTCTTCTTTCAAAGAGTTCTCGGAGTCCTGAGGGGATGAAGTTGATATAGACATTCCATTTAGGACTTAGTGTTCCAAGTTCTCTCATTCTCTGTATACTGTCCAGCTGTGGTTCACTATATATATTCTATATGCTACAGGAGGATGCTTCTCTGATGACAGCTTAGCAACACACACACCTATGAATATATCAGAATATTGCTAGGAGTCATTTTATGGCTGTGTTCCATTAAGGTAACAGTCAATGAACTATCTGGTCTCAGGTCTTGACCATTCAACAGCAGAGTTAAGGATGTTAAGGATGTATTTCATTTCACAGAGTGGGCCTGAAGTACAATCAGATACTGGTTGGATACTCTTACAAACTTTTTGACACTATTGCATTAGCTCACCTTGCATGCAGATCATCATCATAGATCAGAGAATTTGTAGCTGAGCAGGTATTTATTGTTCTCCTTTGGTGATGGGCAGATACCTTCCTGTAACGTGACCAGGAGTTCATAAGGATGAAGGTACCAGCTTGAGTTCTCAATCTTCAGTGAGTTTTGTAAATGTTGTCTTCAGAAATAGGGCTATATCATCAGTTTGTGGAGAGCAAATCATAGCATTGGCAATAGCCTGGATTGTTTAGGGGTTTCTATAGCTCCTCTTTGGCTAATAGGTTCAGTGAGATATAACCCATTCCCTGAGGACTAATTTGAAAGGACTGCCACATTTGCTCTTCTGTCTACTCAGATTATCAAAGGTATTTCCCTTATTCTATACAACTAAACACATTCTAACTGCACCCTATGTTTTATCTTCATGTACAGCTTCATTTGAGCATCTTACACCTTCCTATGGCTATCTTTGCTTAAAAGACCTGAGTAAAATTACTTTCAATTAATAGACAGAATCTTATAGTAAAAATTCCTGATGTATTTCTAGTTGCTTCTCATGAAGTTGGGCTTATGCTTTACTCTCCAGAGAATTGTTAAGTACTACATGAGAGCCCTGAACCTAGAGATGCTTAGCTTAGGACCACATGAGCCCAGAAAGGCACAGATGGGAGCTGGAGGGTAAGCCAGAAAGTAGGAGAAACAATTAAGTTTGTGTAATCTGATGAGACACTTGTAGCTTATATCTTTAGAATTATGATATGGCATGTTCAATGTGGTTATTTTTTACAACTACAAGATGATTCTGCTCACTACTATCTTGTAGATTTTATGATGAAGTTGAGACCAAAAAAAAAAAAAAAAGTAACATAACCTATGCCTTTAAAATATGTACAGACATTTTACTCTAATTTAATTTATTAGGCTTACAAATTTAATTTAATATTCAAATGTAAAATCACAAACCAAGGAGTAATTACCCTGAAAATAGAGATATATAAATATGACTGGTTCACAAAAACTTTAAATATAGTTTTTGACAGTAACACTTATTGAAAAAAGCTAAATCATCACTCTCTCCTCTAACAGGTGCCCTGTATCTCAGGGAGCTGATCACATGGTTGTATCCTGAAATTCTTTCTTCTTATATCAGCTAATGGGAAGGCAACAAGATACTAAATAATAGGAAGAAAGCGAAGCCAGCTGGTGTCTGTTCCTGCCTCCTCTTCTGGTATCTCTGAGTAGGCCATGGCCTTCCAGAGAGGTGGTCCACTCCTACAGCTCTTCAGTATTCTCTTACTCTCAGCCAGTTGAGGACTGCCAATGGTTCCCAGAGGCCAGTAGCTTCTATACAGCACAATGCTGGGCCACTTTTCCTAAACTGCCATTCATTGTCATGTTACAAGCATCCCCCTTTATAGCCTATCCCAACCATCTCATCACAATTAAGCATGCACCATCAGACTTCACCAGAAGACTAAACTGACAAGTTAGCCATTTGGAGACTTTGAACAAAAAACTTAATTTCTTTACAAATGAATTTCCTCACCTATAAAATAATGAAGTAGCACCTGTCCATTCTACTTTATAGACCTGTGAGAAGGTTTGATGAATAGATGTTGGTAATTCTTAATCAACCCTTTGTACTTCTAGAAGGTGAGAAAACATTGTAATAATTGTGTGAAAACATTGTCTGGCCCTGTTTCAGATAAGATGTCTTTTAGAACAGACTTCCCACACTGTGTCCCATAGTAGTCAAAAGTCAAGCAATGTTCTAACATCAGTACACCTAGTCTAAGATCAGTACTACTATACACTATGTACCTACTGTGTGCATAAGAAGGAGAATATGCACAGAGAAGGCAGGTCTGAGCAGCAGGTTACATAGATTTGTGAAACCTCAGACCTTTTCTTTGTAAGTAACAGACAAAGCCCACACTTCACAGGATACCTGAATACCTGAACAAGATAAGGAAAGCCCATTTATTCAAGTCAACAATGTAGGTGATAAGGCCTGTCTGGAACCTGGTACCTGCAGGTTCATTTGGAATAATAATGAATCTTTGTGTATACATTCAGCAAATACTTGTTGGGTTTTTCTATAACCTTGTGCTGGGTACTTGCGCTGGGATAGTCATTCACTACGGAAACTGTAACTTGAAAACTAACAAGTTATTTTCCTCATTAGTTAATCTGCTTTACTTTTTGTTTTTTGAATCAATGTAAATCAGTAGGAGGGAGTCTTCACAAATTTTCCTTGCAAAAGAGGGAGCATTTATAATTTCAGCTTCAAGACATTTGTTTTTGATAGTTTTCTCACATTCAACAGTAAAAACGATGGGTAAGATAAAAAAAGATGAGTGAACTCCTAGTATTCTATATTCCACAAGCTCTTTCATTCTTTAGTTTTGTGGATAGCCACAAAATTGCAGTCTACACAAAAAAGGAACAGTCTTGCTTGTTGGCACATAGTCCAGAAGAGCCTACAACAGACCTCCAGGCCTCCTTCTAAGAAGGTTCCAATTAACTTTTTTCAACAAAAACACAAATTAAGTAGATCAATAAATTCAAACGACCTTGAAATTTAACTAGCAAAACCTAAAGTCTATCCAGACAGAATGAGAAAACTGCAGGCACTCCATGCATGCACACACACACCCAAGTGAGGCCATATGAAATGCAGGATCGCTGTGAGGGCATTGGATAGGGTAGTAAGAATTCACCCAGTTTACCATGATTCTTCCAAGTTTCCTCCATCATTTGTTTTTATGTTTTATTAAGTGGTGTGTGAAGAGCCATGAATAAAATGTTATTATTTATGGCAAATATGTTGTGTGTGATCAATAAACTAGATCAGAGTTTCTCAGGCAATGCCCCAGATTCAGTGAAATTCAATGATTTATTGAGATCTTCAAATACAAACTAGAAATAGTATATAAAAAGGCTGTGGTCAAAAGCCTTATTAATCATAGAACTGTTGACTTGCTGCACGAATTAAATAAATTTAACTTTTATAAGGTGTCTCCCACAGCAATATCCTTCACAGATAAAACATATTCCATGTTGTCTTAGTTCAGCCTGGGCCAGAAAATGTGGTATAGATCAGCACAGACTCGAACTCTGTATAAACCTAGCAGCAGAGAGCATATCTAAGTAGCAGGTATTTATATATTAGCGTAGCAATCAGTCGGTACTACCCGTTTCTGAACCTCCATTTGCAGAGCAATAAGCCTTGAACCTCCTTCTTGCAGAACCTGAGAGTCTGACATTTCTGTGATCAAACTGTAGATGAGATTTCTGAATCACATCATCATAAAGATAAGAAAATGGGAAGTTTAAGATTTTCAACCATGAATACATAGACTATAAATTATACATTATCCCCCTATTCTCCATCAGAGAAATGTGTTTGATTTTCTTCTAGCTCTCTCAGTTCTGTCTCATCAATGATAATGAAGAAATGTGGTAAAAATTATAAAATATGCATTTCAGCCTTTTGGAAAAGCTGTCTACAGAAAACCAAACTAGACCCAAGTTCTTAGCACATTCAATCATAGAAATTGATACATCAAAGATTATTATTTGCCTTGTTTCCCATCCTTCCTAATTGACAGGTGTAAGGAATGATTAGAAGAGAGGAGACAGACCTCAGTGATTTGGACCAAAGACTATGGCAAAACCTTCTGAGTATGGTTCCAAGAGTGTCTTAGCCCTCAAGACAGGGAAAATAGTTGTTGCCTTGTGGACCACATGAGGTTGTACTAAAACTCCAAAGAGATGTTCTTATCAGTAAAATGCTTTGAATACTACAGAGGTTACAAAAATGCCTCTTTTTATTTCTTTCAAAGTTTATGTTGACAGCTGCAGTGAAGGTCACAGCAGGCACTGGGTAAAAGATGGACTGAAATGGAAGCTTACAGGACGCAAGAACCTATGGTCACATAGTCCACACTTTCAGGTTCGTATCTCTTTAAGAACACAAAATAGTCACATTATAGGACTGCTAGGACAGTGCAAAACATGGTGCTGAATCTTCCTCCTCAGTTTGACTAGATTTAGAATCACCCCAGGGACATGTCTGGTAGTGTGTCTGTGAGACCATTTCCAGAAAGAATTCTCTGAGGAGGGAAGGAGTGCCCTGAATATGGGTGGTGTTGTGCCATGGATGTGGGTCTTAGAGTAAGGAAATGGAATGCTAACATCCATTTCCTGAAGCTTCCTGATTGCAAATGAAATGTGAGCAGGATCCTCATGGTTCTGAAGTTAGAATCATCCCACCATGATAGGATACATTTGCCCAAACAGTAAGCCACAGTAAGCCTTTCTTCTGTCCAGTCAAGCTATACGAAGTGGCTCCCACACTGCAGCATACGGAGTGGCTCCCACACTGCAGCATACGTAGTGGCTCCCACACTGCAGCATACGTAGTAGCATTGGTCGGCTCATCTCTGTGCTGCCTCTGCCTTAGAGATTCATGTCGTCGTTTCTTCTTAGAGGGTCCCAGAGGTCTAGGCTAACAGCTAGGCGCTGAAGGTATTATTGTAAGACTGAGATGACTTTTAGAAAGTCTTCCCAGGACAAGATGGCGGAACTGAGCTTGGGAATCTGAGCCCAAACTCAATTGGCAGTGAAGACAGTGTGGGGTTCTGAGACATGGTCACGTTCAGCTATCTGTCTCTAAGAACAGACAAGTGATGGCTGAGGTCTAGGGTGTCATTAGAACATTACTTTTCTTTAGTCATACTATTAAGATATGGCCTGAACTATTGGAGTTCCTTTTGTCAGGAGTCATCCAGTCAAGGGATACTGTGTGCCACAGACAGAGGATGATGAAGCAGGTGGAAAGGTGGAGATCCTGCTCTTGTAGAATATATATATATATATATATATATATATATATATACATATGTATACATAGAAATAGAGTTGAAGGGGCAGAAAATAATGGTATAGAGAGTGGAAAGGAAATTGTCAGCACGCTATCTCTAAGGAGGTTGTCCTAAGCTGAGGAGTGGTTGTGCAAATGGAGGCAAAGGGAGAAGTGTATCAAAGGTTGTGAAGATGTTTGTGGAGCATTCAGAAAACAACAAAGGAGAAAAAGCCGGGAAACCCTAGCTCAGAGCCTCCTGCCTGGAGATTTATATATAAGGATTTATATTTCCTATCAACAAATGCCAGCATTTTATGACTGTTAAAGGGAGGGTTTCAGAAGGTCTATAAGATGGCTTTTATTCTTTATTTGTTTGTGTTTGTTTGTTTGTTTTACCAAAACCATTGGTGAAAGAATTCGTGATTCATAGCTTTTGTTCCTTTGCCAGTGAAGCAATATTGCATAGTCTTAAGAGGCAACTGCCCCTGTTATGAGAAGCAGTGCACAAGCAGGAGATTTTGAAGTGAACTTGACCCCTACCCACATTGCTCAGCATGAGGCACATCTCACCTGGGACTGTCAGCACGATTTGAAATGATGTGGATTTGAGTGCTCACTGATTGAGTCAGAAATAGTACTGGCCTTAAAAAGCAAATTGTGATGCCGCAATTCCTACCAGTTGTGATACAGGAAACTTGGGTGTTTCCTAAGTAAGCCTGTCTTATTTTCACTGCAGCAGGATGTCTGTGGGCCAGAATGTGGTCCCATGACAGGTGGGGAGAAGTCAATTTACACAGGAAATTTCAGAATAGCAAAAGAGGAGGTTCTGGGCATTGATTTGATATTTTTATATGATTTAGAGGCCAGATAGAAACTAGAGGGATAACAGCATAGTCTAATCTTTACTTTACAGTATGATAGATACCCAGTTAGCATGCAGCCATCTCTACACTGGCTGGCTGTCTATGGGGGATATTTCCTTGAGCCTTCAGGAAATGTGTGAGTTTGTCGACTGAGACTGTTTTCCAGAAGGGACATCGCAGTTTGCTAAGCCAGCATCCACCTGAGAATGAACACATGGATATCGAAAACGTGCTAGTAAAAATTCTAAATGTGTACATCTATTCATGCGGTAAACAACGAGGTGATCACATTTATATTCCAAGACCCCCTAATGATGCTCCTTTATAAGGATATATGCATATTAAAAAAAAATTCAAACAAGAAAACATGTTAGTGTGGATGTTGAAGAGGACTTGAACTGATAATTCACTGTGAAAATCAGCCTGTGTCCAGTCACTACTTCTAATGACACAAAAGGATAATGTAAAAATCCACTTCTTATTTACAGCTAGAAATTTCTTCAGAACTAAGAAACACAAATCCCGTTGACTGAAATAGCGTAAAGAAATGTAAGCAAGGCAGCAGGTAAAGGCTTGAGGGTCCTCCCTGAGGGCCTGGGCACACCAGCCTCAGACACCAGCTGAACTCGGGTTGTAGGAGTTCTCTGCTAAATGGAGCAAGACTTGGTAGGAGCCATTTGGTAATGGAGTAGGAGTACAGAAGATTGGGAGGGAGCAAGGGTTAACATTTGTTTAGTGACCTTCAATTTAGGGAGAGTAACTCACATCCACACATTAGTCATCTGGACCTGTGAATAGTAAGAGAAAAAGAGAGGATTTCAAAACGAAGCCATGTGCCGCAGAAGGAAGCGAACAAAGAGATGTACTGGTCCCGCTGACCCTGGTCCTCAGCCCCGTCTGCTCCCGCAGATGTTCTCCTTCTGAATTTTGTCTCTGCTTCCCTTGGTGACCCTTTCCCTCACACTGATTTTGTTTTTAACTTTCTTTGACTACCCGTCTCGGCCTCCTGACTTTCTTGTAACTAACACCACCTCCCTGTCGGCGTAGCATCCACTTGAAGATTATTGCTTTGCACGGACGTCTGAGAACTTCCTCTTTCCTGACCCTGACAGCCTCCACTCAGCATTGTATATTTAGAAAAGGGAGGAAGGGCAGAGGTGCCCGCACAGAAACATCTGGCTGGTGCCCATTTCTTCACATTCACTTGGAATCATTTTCCTTGAACTACCCTGGCTGTTAGAGTGAGTCTAATGTTGCTCTTCAATGAAAACCACCTTTATACGTGGGGAGAAAATCACATTTATATTTACATAAAGCCTTCTTATGTGGGACCTGAATGTTTATGCCCAAGTAGCCAAGGAGTCATAGGGCAAGCAGAAGACAATTACCTACGCACAGTGGAACTCAGGGGCTGTATGTCAATAGAGGGCTCCTTTTACAACACAGCACCACACCACGCTCCTAGAATGAAGGGAGGAATTTTCTTTGGGTTGAGTGTCTGTTTCCTGTTCTGATAATTAGCACCTGCTCCAAATTTGGATGTGAATGCCGCATGCAAGTCCAGCATCTGGCGTCCCGAGTCAGAATGAGCCTACAAGACTCCATATGTGATCAGAAACCGGGAAACTTTCTGGCTGAGGTTTTCATTAGGCAAATGAAAGCTTTAGGGTTTCATCTTACTTCAAAGACAAGATCCTTCCAGCAGTATATCCTGTTGTGCTGGCCGTGAGGATATTATGTTAACAGCCATGAGGCCCAGAGCCGCAGAATGGAATGGAAGGCATCGACTTCCTTGCCGTAGACTATGAATAGTTTAGGCAGCCCTTGTGATTTTTATGAAATTTAAGAGATGATTAAAGTGTTCTTAAAGTTCTCAGAAAGTTTTCCAAAGTATGTTGCCATCTTTGTGTTGGGGGGCCGTCCTGCCGCTCCATCAGGAACCAGGGACTGGGCTCCAGGGTTTAAGCAGAAGCACAGGTCGACTCCACTCAATTGCTACAATACAATCCTTCCAACCCTCACTGCGCTTGCCTTTCAAGTAACTACGGCCAGTTCCTTCCACTCAAGCAGATTACCAGGTGCCATAGAAGAAGGTTACCTTTACCAAGTGCTTGCTAGTCCCGGAAGCCAGACAAAGCCAGAAGCCCATGATTGGACCTTCACCCATTTTTCTAAGATTCTTCTCAAGCCTTTCTGATTCTGTGCTGATTCCTGTGGATCCACATTCCCAAGCCCTCCTCCTCTGGCTGTCAGTTAGATTTGGCCAGGCAAGTGTAATAGCACACCATTTGTCTTCAGTAGTGTGTAACAACCTCTGAGCCTCTTCGTGGCTCTGAGTTTCCGGCTACCTCGGTGTCAGCCACTCTCATACAGACAGATTTCTGTTCCATAGGTTGCCTTTGACCTGAAGCTGCAATTAAGCCACTTTCTCTCTACGTTTTTTTTTTTCAAAAATGTGGGTGAGTGTAGTTCACCCCATGCCCAATGTTATGACTCTCCTTATCCTTCTATTGGTTTCTCGGTTACTCTCTCATCTATGTTTCTTACTCTGATTATTTTTTTCTGTTTTAACTCTGTAGGATGGTTTCTGCTTTCCTATTTGAAAATTGACAATGATAATGAACATCCTTTAATCCAAACTACACACTTATGAGGAGGGGTCCCTGTATCACAAAGTAATAACATGGGATTGCAAGAACAAGAAAAGAGGTGCGAATACAATGTTGTATGTGTGTGTATGTCACAATTAAATAATAGAAAATGGTAAATTTTGGAGGTAGACCATGAGCTTTATATTTCTTTTTCTTGTAACTTATGTTTACGGTTCCTTCTCATACATAAGCATACACTTTGCCTATAGATACGGTTATTCATGATTGGAAAAATAAGTACTGTAGTACAGTAAGTATGACCTTTGATAACTCTATAACTAAGTATGATATATTTAGATGATATTCATCCTGACTCTCCAGAACATTCTCACATTTGTCTTTCTGTTTCATGTCATCTTCTACTAATTACTTCTCATCTTTCTCCTTCTCCTCCTCCTCCTTTTCCTTCTCTTTCCCTCCTTTCTTTCTGTGAACCCCTGAGTATAATTAGTGGTACCTATATGTGCACAGGTATATGATATCAAATATTTACAAGATCGCTGTTCTTGCCTCCGTCACATGTCTTATTGCATATTGAATTATTGAATCTACACTTTCTCTCTAGCTCCCCTTCCTAAGGGAAGGGATCCCCAGTGAAAAGGCACAACTATTGGCCTCCATCTTCATAGTTCCTCAAGTCTATTCAGGATCAGCCTATCATTTGTCCTGAATTTTGTCACCTCCTCATCTGTCCCCTCTCTCTGTCTTACAACTTCAGCCTCTGAGGAAGTACACAAAACAGCCATCATTAACAATGTTCTCCCTGAGCCTGCACCATGTTATTTCCTTTGGTCTTTCATGTCTCTAGCCTTCCCAGCCCTCACATCTCTCCTTTACTTCCTGGGCTGGCCAATTGCACTTCTGCCTTTATCAGTCTACTTCTTTCCATCTGACACCTACAATCTCTTCAAAGCTTCATTCCCGAATCCCTACTATTGTAGGACAACTGTGCTGCATCTCACATGGTCGCAGCTTCTTCCCCCAGGATGCTTCTAGTTATGTGTGATTCATTTCTATTGTCTGTTTATCTTTGGAGATCAGGTCTCCCTATGTTCAGGATATCCTCACACTTATAAACCTTCCCTATTAGCATTTCAACTGGACCGCCATGCTTGGCTCTCCCATGGATTTAGCATCTCAGTGTTTTAAAACGTTCTAACTTATAAATCTGGCTACTTATTGTCATGTCTGCTCACACCCCAGCTTCTTGCCTTTTCCTCAAATGCTGAGGTTCATTAGGATTCCAACCTGGCCCACTCCTATTATCACTGGACGTATTCTCGCTGGAAAGATCTCATTTATTCTTCAAGCTTTCAAACACTACTTAAATGTTAATATTCCCAAATGGATATTTACAGCACAGACTCTCCAGATGTTTAGCCTCATTATCATAAAGCCTGCTAACCATCTCTAACACATTTCTAGAAAGCACTGACCTCATTGCTGTTCCCCTTTAAAGTATCAACTTCGGAACATCTGAATGCCATGTACGTAGAAGATGAGAGTTTCCATAGTTCTTTCCCCTGATGGTTAACCTTCAGTATCAACCCAATGGAATTTGCAACCACCATGTAAATAAATCTCTGAGAACATGTATGGAGGATTATCTACATTAGATTAATCAAGGTAGAATAACTAATCTTACATGTGGGAAGTGAAATTCCATTGGCTGGAGTCACAGAATCAATGACAGGGAAAAAGAAGTCTAAACAGTCTAAGTATGGGTGTTCATCTTCCTCTGCTTCTTTACTGAGGATACAAGGTGACCCAGCTGCCTCAAGCTCCTGACGTCATCCCTTCCTCACTATGATGCAAAATAGCTAGTATATTCTCTCTCACCAACTCTCAAATATATCTAGTCTGCCCTATTTCATATCCCTCATCTGGGACCCTTTCTCTGTCCACGCTGAGCTCTGGTTCCACTCCAGCAATTCCTAGGAGAGATCTCACTCCTATGTAGGGTCTTTTTTCCTCTTAAGCTTCCTTTGCTCCTGTTCTTTCTCTCTTTCTACTTCATCCTCTCTCTCGATCTTGTCTTCTAAGTACAGTGAACTCTTTTAGGTTCATATGTATAGCATGCTGCCTATCACCAAAATCTTTGCATGATTATACTATCTCTCCAAACTACTGTTCATTCACTAATTAATACCCAGTCAACTCTTGGTTACATTTTTGTTTTGCTCTGTAATTTGATTTCTTCCACAACCCTTCCTCATGTTATCACTGCTGTTCCATTACCCACCAATAGTATTTGCCTTGTCCTGATGGCATGCACTTTGTGGTGTTGTTCTATGAGCTAGTGAATACAAGTCGTCTTCCATTCAGTACATCAATTCTTCTTTAGTTTTCACAGTAGAGAATGAGCATACAGAAAAACACTTAGAGGAGGAGCTGCTACCGTGGAGTCTCATCAATCTTGGTGAATGTGTCTTAGAAGATGAAAACCCTGCAATTCCTGTCTGCTTGTTTTTTGTCTTGAAGATCATTGGATGTGTCATATCTAAAAGGATTCAGAGGGCTATGGCATTGACAGAATGGTAAACTGCTCATTGAGCAAGTATAAAGATCAGAGTTCAAAACTTAGAACCCACAAATAATTCTTTTGTGGTAATATGCATGTGTAATCCTAGTATAATGATGACATTATGGGA
>JADRCD010204904.1:0-12500 GCA_019843815.1 Montemys delectorum | reverse complement strand
CACTTGTGCATTTGAATGTGCATGTGTACAGATGTGTGGGCCAGAGGAAGGTGTTGAGAGTTCTTCCCTGTTACTTTCCTTATTCCTTTGAGACAAGAAATCTCCATGAACTGGGAGCTCAACAATCTTTGCTACAATTAGTTAGTAAGTCCACATAGTACTAGAGTTAAAGATGTACACGAGATTACACCTGGCTGGGATCTGAACTTGTGTCCTCATGGCTGCACAGTAAGTACTCTTAACCAGTGAGTCAGCTTTTCAGCTTTTAATCCCACCTTTCATACATAAGACTACCATCACAATTTTTGAGCCAAATTTGAAGCAAGCTTTATCAAATATTGGCTAGGACAATGGGCACTGACCAGGTCTATGCCCAGGATTCTCAGAGCATGGCCATAATTTTGTCAGGTGTTTATAAAAGCAAACCCCACAAGGCTATGTACTTCCTGCCTTTGTCCAATCAGGGGTAAGCATACATCCTGGCGTACTTCCTGCCAGTACCTCCTGACTACATGTACTCAAGCAGTCATTCCCCAACCCCCACCCTTGCCGTTCTGCACTGCTTGGTTGCTGAAGGCAGTACCCAGCTCTACAGATCCTCAATGGCTGCTCATGGTTTGCAATCTGACAAGGAATCAAGTAAAAGCTTTTTAAATGTTAGTTTTATTCTAAGACAAGGTCTTACTACATAACTCTAGTTGATCTGTTGCTTGATATATAGACCAGACTGGCCTAGATTTTAAAGAGATATGCCTGCCTCTGCCTGGGGAGTGGCAGGTTTGAAGTTGCATGCCACCATGCCCTGCCCACCATACCCAGCCTTTATACAGATATTTATAGCCTACATTTCAACCCAATTGCTGCTATCTTTTTTGTTTCCTTCCCACAAGGCTGTCACTTCCTGCTCCATACACCTCCCTATGCCTGGTCTTAGAAAATGTCCTTAGAGAGAAAGCTGGTGAATGTGGGATTACTCCTGGGAAGCCTTCCTCCCAAGGGTTATCATGCTGCCTTGGCTGCTGGCCAACCTACAAATAGCTCTGTGTATCTTGCCAGGGGTTTATAGCTGTTTACGTGGAAGAGGAAACCTAAACTTGGTGACTCCATCATAACTGGAGTCAAGTCCCTTACTTAGAGGCTTCAGAGGTGGAAGCCAAGCTGAAAGGGTGTGGATCAGAGAGGCCAGATGATGTCTGGACTCTGAGGTCATAACCAGCAAGCAAACCTGAGAAAGTGGAAGCAATGAGTTTGCAGAAACAGTGGGGAAGAAGAAAACTTAGATGTGAAGAAGGGATGTGAGGAAGGAGACCTGATTCTGAGGGCAGGTACCTACTGCAGAGCTAACCACTGTGTCTTACTGTCTTCATTCCCACAATGCCCTATTCCCAGCACCATCCACCAGTCTAGGGGTCATGACTGGAAAAGTACAGATGCCACTTGAAATTCTGTGCTTGTCTCCCACACTGACCATAGCAACCAGCCTAAGGGAGCCAGTGGAAGCCTTTGAATTACTTCCCATTCCCCAACTTCCCATTGCTCCAGGAGGTAAAGAAACAAGGCACAGAAAGACAAGGTTATACACAAGGTTACATAGAGGAGACAGAGAATCTGAGGTTGTACAATAAATAATAAGCTTCAAATACAAGATGAGCATGTAGGTAGTCTAATTCTTGAGCCTGAAATCTTAGCCACAGCATTTCCTGTCACGCAGGTGTTGCCTACATCACAGAGTAAGCACCGTGCCCATCTCTCCTGCTAAAATGCCTACAGGACTCATCTCCAGAGATTGTCTCTGAATGACATGTCTTTTTAGGCGCCAAACATGGAAGGGAGGGGCCTGGCTAGGTAGCAGCAGGCACCGTTATGTTCTCTTGATGATTTACTAGGAAAGTTTCTGTCTTTCTTTGAGTCGTAGTTTCTCCGCACACCTGTAAGCCTATTGTGATTTGCTGAGAAACTCATGTGGGCAAACAGGCTTGGGGGCCTCAGATGTTCAATACCAGAGCCTGCCCATTGGTACTGCCCTAGAGTGATTCCACAAGAGTGTGATGGTCACCTGGAGGCTCCTGGTCTGCTTAAGGGACAGCCAAGTGGCTGGACATAGGCAGGGTTATAGCATATTAAGCCTGGAGGATCCAGAGGCCAGTAAGGGCCTCTGTAGGTGTCTAGAAAGAAACAAAATAGCCTTAGGGTGAGCCTCCCAGGTGGAGGAATGATGGGGAAGGTGAGAAGGTACTTGGAGTAGAGCAGCTAGAACCCCACATGCACCCCTTGGAACCAGGTTCTTCAATGCCTTTCTCAATTACTTGTATTTGTTTCTTTTGAATAGCATTTGTTTTTAAAGTGGGGTTGTAGTTGGTCTTAGCTACTTTGCGGTTCTCCTTTTTCCCCATCCTTTATCCCCCTCACCCGATTGCCCCACTCCACTCCAGTTTTCAAGGGCAGAGAGATAGAGATCTCTGCATCTAAGTCATTTTATTTGCTTCTTGACCACAGCTACTAACAAACCTCAACCAACTCCCCCAAACAACCAACAGCCACAGACCCCACCCATGGGGCTCTAGTATTTGTATACCCTCCGAAATGTTCCCAGAGTTCCAAACATCACACAGTCGCAGAAACTGTCTACAGCTGACCATGCCACGCCTCTGCAAGAGCACGGGGCAAGTCATAGTCAGCAGCTGTGAGGCAGCCCTACACCCCACACCTGGGATTCAAACGAAAATATTCCCATAATATTTCTGTGTTTTTTAAACAAGCCAAAAATGTCACTGCATGGAATCTCATTAAAAGATTAAAATACTAAGACAATAAGAATGATAAAACCTGGGACCTGGGGGCTGGAGAGAGTTAAGAGCACTGACTGTACTTCCAGAGTCCTGAGTTCAATTCCCAGCAACCACCTGTAATGGAATCTGATGCCCTCTTCTGGTGTGTCTGAATATAGTGACAGTGTACTCATATACATAAAATAAATCAAATAAATAAGTAAAATGTAAGAATAAAAGAATCTCTTGGATGAATCATACAATAGTGGTATAAATTCACACTGTTTCACCATGCTTGTTTGTTTGTTTGTTTTTTTATTGCTTTGTCCAAAGCAGGAGGCCATCTTCCAAAAAAGGTCTAAAATAAGCATAGAGACATTCTTTTTTTTTTTAAAAAAATGATTGCATATAGCTGATAATTCAGAAATTTTCATTTTCCTACAGGCGTGAAAGAAGAAAAGTGACAGAGAAATTGCACCACTGTTAGATAGACAAAAAGAGGGTACAGAGACCAGAGACGCACAGCCATCAGACTTCAGTTGTGGGATAAGCAACCTCATGACTCCAAGTCTTCTAACCACAGTATCAGACATGTCTTTTCTAAATCAGGTTCCAATCATAATATTATACATGCATTTTCTAAAGCATCCTTGAACCATGCCTGGTGGCTCAAGACTGTAATCCCTGCTACTCAGGAGACTGAGGCAGGAGAATCCCAACTGCAAGTCCTACCTGGGCTCCAGAGTGAGTTCAAGTCCAACTTGAGCAAGTTGGTATCTCAAAGGATAAAGTAAAGAAAGAGGCTGAGGAAGGTAGAACATTTGTCACACTTGTGGATTCAATCCTTGCCTCTACAAGGCTATTAACAATAGCAGTAACGTGTCTTCCATCTTCCCTGCAGGTAGGGTGGGAGAGCAGGGAGGAATGGCTGGATCATGAGACCAGGAAGCCTCCTTGTAACCAAATCTTCACTCTTGCTATTATCCCTGGGCCCAATACACCTGATATCCTTCTTCGGGTCTTAAGCTCCTAAGCCTGTGGTTTTCCTCTGGGTGGTGACTCAGTGCCCACAGCCTACCCTGCATGCCGTTTCCCCCTATCCGGGCCTTGTTGACTGCTCTGTGGTTTCTCTGAAGCAACAACCACAAACTGCCAAGCCCACCTTACCCATCCTCCACTCCCCACCTTATCTCACAGTCTTTTAGTCC
The DNA here is from genome assembly GCA_019843815.1 of Montemys delectorum. Lineage (NCBI taxonomy): Eukaryota > Metazoa > Chordata > Mammalia > Rodentia > Muridae > Montemys > Montemys delectorum. Next base: position 8,524 of record JADRCD010204904.1, on the reverse strand, counting down.
CACCCCAAGACTGTCAACTGAAAAAGAAATAGAGAGGTTTATGTGCATGTGGGCTTGGTGCTATGCATGAAAGTGGAAGAGACCCCCATTTACTAGGCAGGGAAGGTGGGCTGAGGATGCAGTTCAGCCGTGGAGTGCTTGCCTGCTGCTGTGTGTATTTGATCTTCATCATCCACCCATCTACCCACACGTGGGCAGGATGTGGGAGAGGAGGGAGAGAGATGATGTGAGGCAAAACGTCTTAGGGGTTTCCTTTTGGGGTACCCTATTTGCTCATTTACATGTATTCCTCAAAAGCGACTGAAACCATGACAGTGGACAAGAAGATGAGCTACTCAGGCACCTCTCCAGTGAAAACTGAGTCTTCCGGTAGCAAGAGTTCTACTGTCTCTCAGCTCTCCAAGACTGCCTAAGCAAGCAGACTTATGTGACTCAAGCTGACACTCTTCACTAGGGAGACTATCCAGTTGGCTTGTAAAAGCTTCATGTGGGGCTTGGTTCCAATCCATAGCTCTCAGCAAGGCCAAGAGCTAGGCCGGGAGATGGGTAGACCTCACAGCTTACCATCTCTCCTCCACTTTTGCCTCTTTCTTTTTCCTGGCTTAGATGACAAGAGCCTCCCTGCCTGATAACTGTCCTGCATGCTACCACCCAGTCAGTTGGCTTCCAAGAGAGCCAATCCTCCCATGCCTGGCTTCCAAGCAAGGCCTGCCAGCAGCCTCAATTGTGCCAGAGAGGTACATTAACAACCGAAAGAAGGAAAGAATGGGTCCAGGTGACAGAGCCACCAGGGTATCTCAAGGAAGGTACTGTTTTGTGGGGTGGGTAAATCATTCAGGTTAGCACTGGGGAATAGTACCGAGGTAAGAGGCTGTGTGTGAGCCTCTTGGCACCTGAATACTACAGCCCATCTTTCTTGGCCTGGATGAAGAGCAGTCCTCTACCTGCCTGCCCATCATTATTGACTTAGATCCATTGGTTCTTATAAGTGGCCCAGCAAGGCTGCCCTCTCCCTGGCTTTCTTCCCAGACTCAGATGCTGAGTGGAGACAGACAACATTCTGGGTGATGATGGCCTCCCAGAGGCCACTGTAGAGCTCAGTGACACAAGGGAGTTGCCCTGGGTCCAGTGACTCAGAAAGGAGAATAGTCCTATCTTGGCTATTGTTCTACCACTGTGCTAAGATACCATGACCAAAGCAAATTATTATTATTATTGTTGTTGTTGTTGTTGTTGTTACTATTGCAGTGAACCAGGCATTTGATTGGAACTCACAAAAGCAGAAGTTCCAGGACTTCCCACCTCTCCCCTCCACTAAATCCAGGTCTGCATTGGCCAGAGGCCATCTGTGCAGCCAGACCCAGCTGGAAGATGCTTCAAAAGGAAGGGTGTGGTTAAAAGAAAACAAGGACAGGGTCCCTAAAGCAAAATCTTTACAAAAGGGGGTTCTCCTCTCCCTCAAACCAAAGTGTCACATAAGCTCAAAATAAAATATAAAATAAAAATGCTGCATTAGATAAGGCTTTACAATAGGAAGACTGACCCTAAAGTGTCAAACATCCAGTAAAAGTCCATGGAAGTGTGGCCTATACCTAAAATACTATGTAAGCATTGTATTGAAAAAGTAAAAAAATTCAAGATGGCCTGTATATTGTGCTTTGGGGCCCATGTGAGGCAGAGGGGTGGTGACCCACATCTTAGCATGGCCTTAAGCTCCAACTCAAGGAGATGAATTTCAGGCCCATAAGCATCCTAGATTCACAACCAATAGCCACCTATGGCTCACTTTCCACATGGACTGTGAGGCTAGGAATATGCACACTCCTCTTTGGGGCCACTGAGCTTGGCATTAAGTGCTGTAGGGTGGGAATGTGGGAAAGGAGGGTGGGAATGTGGGAAAGGTGCTCGCCAAGCTGCCCTAGTGACCTGGGTTGCAGGCAGCCTCTCTGCAATTCATCTTCCCACCATCAACCCTGGGGTGCAAGTGTCCTCTCAAAGTCAGTCCAGAACTAGTTATGATACATCAGTTGCTCTTTCCCACAGGCCTGGTTGGAGTAAAGTGTAAGACTTGAAGAGCCTTATGTCGGGGATGTCCTACTCACAGAAACACAGAGATGGAGATCGATGCAACAAGCAAGAGGTTTATTGAGCTAGTGAGCTGGGGCCATCCTGCAATCAGGGCAGAGGTGATCCTGAACACTCCACGCACACAGTTTTTATACAGTTTTTGAGGGTAGACCTTGGTAACAGCATGAGTTGGTTTATGCCCATTTGAGGCTCCGAGCTGACCTTTCTCGGCATTGGTAGCCCCGGGAGAGGTGAGGTCTTAATCACCAGAAGGGGGAACTGAAACATTTTTGCTCGTTATCTGCACCTGCCTTGTGGTTGGGGCTTCCTGTAAAGTTTGTATTGTTGGGTCATTCTGGGAAGGGAGTGTTTGTCTTTTAGCAGAGGGTCCCGGGGGTACACATCCTGGCAAGATCTTTCAGTGGCCATCTTATGTTCTCTAAGGTCATACAAAGGGAGTGGTGGGGCTGTTCTCTTCGGTCAGCCCATAGTTGGGCTGGCAATGACTGCGATTGGCTTCTTTGACATGCAGTTCCAGGAGTGCCTTGGTGGGCTGCCTGTCTACTTGCTCCTGGGGTTCACTGTGGCTGAGCAGCCAGCTAGGAGGTCCTTACGAGTTGGGTTGGGCCCCAAAATGAGCTTAATGCAGCCTGGATGGCTCTGGTGCCAGAGCAGGCCCATCTCAAACCAAGGCAACTTATAAAATAAAGTGTTTAATTTGGGGCTCATGACTACAGAGGGTTGGAGTTCTGAACTATCATGGTGAGGAGTATGACAACAGATAGGCATGACACTGGTGCAGTAGCCAAGAGCTTACATCCTTATCCAAAAGTAGAAGGCAGAGACAGTGACACTGGGAATGGTATGGACTTTTGAAACCTCAAAGACCACCCTCCAGTGACACACTTCCTTCAACAAAGCCAGCCTCCTAATGACTCACCAGTAGAGGACTAAGGACTCAAGTATATGGCTTGTGAGTTCTGTCTCATTCAAATCACCACAGAATTCTTTTTTTTTTTAACCAAACTGTAAATTCTTTTATTAACAGGCATTATAAACAAATAATACTGAACTTATTTAAAAACCATGAGTGCCACACCAGTGAATATACAGCTCATGAATAACTTAAAATGTATTTCCCACTTAAAAAGGCAACACATAGCATACAAAAACCTATACTAAACAAATAAGCTATAATATGGATACATGATTGATGTGTCTAAAATGATATATATACAGTACATAATTGTTAATTATGTGATCAGTACAAAGGAACCCCTGTACTATGAGTGACCCCCTTGAACTTCAGACCCACCTAGGGGATTGTGTCTAACAGCTTCTAGTCTTTAGCCTTTAATGGGGCTTGGACATTGCCCCTTCCACTTCTAACCCACTTGCTTGATACTTGGGACCACCCTCTGTAACTTTAATTTTTTCAAACCTTACTTTTAATAATGGTTCTTAAACGCTTTAACTTCCTTGTAGCCCACCAGAGGTAGTAGGAAAGAAAGGATACAGGGGAAGTGGATCTGTAGAAAAGTTGTTTGGAGCAATTCCCATCTGTGTTGTGTGGAAATGGGCAATTCAGTTCACAGGTTAGCAGTGGCAGCTCAGTCCACTCGCAAATACTTCATGGATACACCAGAAGTCCAGTTCGGTAGAATCAGGATAGCAAACACGAACCAGCAGCGGTGGCACTACCTAGCAGAGACCGTCAGGCCTCAGCCTCAGCTTAAGTCAGCAGGAGGGACCAGGAGGAATACAAGGAGAAGTTCTTGACTGTGCTTCTCTCAGTGAAGTGAAGATCAGTGAAGACTCAAGACCCACAAACAGTGCACAGCTAGCTGTAGCAGCAGGCCAAGCTCAGCCTCCATCACTGTCCATTGAGTCCTGTTTATAGTCCCTCCAAATACCACTTGTCCCCCATGGGTCTTGCCTCAGCATGTGTGTCTAGTGTGTCTGCCTCAGCTGACATCACTCTGCCAATTACTCTGAGGACTTGGTAGCAGCAAGAAACTGCAGCCCACCACCAGACGTTTTTTGGTAAACTGAGTGTAGTGGCATCCCTATTATCCCAGAACTTGAGAGTAGAGACTGGAGGAACAGGAGTTCAAAAGCCAGTCTCTGCTGCACATGGAGTTTGAAGCAAGATACTGTTACATAAGATCCTGTCTTAAAATGAACAAACAATCGAACAATCCAGGTACAGGGCTAAAAAGAAGACTCATTAGGTACTATGGCTAATCTTGGTTTGTTGTGGGGGTAGAAAGTCTTTATCACGCCGGGTGGTGGTGGCGCACGCCTATAATCCCAGCACTTGGGAGGCAGAGGCAGGCAGATTTCTGAGTTAGAGGCCAGCCTGGTCTACAGAGTGAGTTCCAGGACAGCCTGGAACTCTGTCTTGGAAACCCTGTCTTGGAAAAACAAAAACAAAAAACAAAACGAAAGTCTTTATCAGCTGGCTCATGACTACACTGTGTGTTTAGGATTCTAGTGTAGCCATGAGCCTTTCTGATGGTGAGTTTTTAAGTACAAAAGCTGAAACTGTGTTCTGAGTTGACATTAGTTAGTGAGAACAGTTAGCCAGAAGCAGAACTACAGAAGCAAAATCCAGGGTTAGTACTTCTAGAGACTTTCCTGTAATTGTAGACTTTGATGGATTAGGCTCTTGTCTCGGTCTTGGCAGGTGGTGCTGATATGTGCTGACTTTTACAGCCTGGATGGTACTTCCATTGTGGAGTCAGTTGTGCTAAGGTCTGGGGACCTACTAAGGTCTGGGACCCTGTGACAAGTTATCAACTCGAATACACCTGGAATAAACTAACAGGCAAGCTGCTGGGCACATCTGTAATTTTTTTTTTTTTAGTAGTAGAAGTTAATTTTTTTATTGATTCTTTGTAAATTTCACATCAAGTACCCCAATCTTGTTCATTTCCCCATCCATCATTACCTGTCTTCTGCCCTTCCAACCTACCCTTCAAAAGAAAAAAAAAAATCTCAACATGGAAGCTGTAGTATGTCACAATGTATCACACAATGTCTTAGGGTTTTACTGCTGTGAACAGACACCATGACCAAGGCAACTCTTATAAGGACAACATTTAATTGGGGCTGGCTTAGAGGTTCAGAGGTTCAGTCCTGTATCATCAAGGCAGAACATGGCAGCATCCAGGCAGGCATGGTACAGGCAGAGCTGAGAGTTCTACATCTTCGTCTGAAAGCTGCTAGCAGAATACTGGCTTCCAGACAGCTAGGACTAGGGTATTAAAGCCCATGACCACAATGCCACATCTACTCCAACAAGGCCACATCTACTCCAACAGTGCCATTCCCTGGGCCAAGCATATTTTTGTTTATACTTCTTTGCTTGCAAATATTCATTGCAATGAGTCATTGGTCTGGTGGGAGGCCTCTGGCTTCTGCTACACTACCAATACTGGATCTTTATGAGAAATCCTCTCAGATACACTGTTGTTGCCCTCTGTCATGGAGATCCTGCAGCTTTGGATCTGTAGGACTGGCCCCATCACTCGCTCCAGGAGATCATACATGGGGTAGATGTTGGGGGTGTGCCAACTCAAAGCCCTAGATCTGGGCTTGGATGGTAACTGAGATGTTCAGTTCACCAGCTCTCCTGCAGTACTGACCCAGCCAGCTTATTCAATGTTACAGTTAGCAAGGAACAGAGCCAACTCTCATGCTCTGGGGGCTAGCTCACCCAAATCCATGGCAGCAGGGCCAGCCTTATGGTGTTGCCCAGGTGAGGTACAGGCCTCACTTTCCTGAGTACTGTAGCAGGAGAGAGGCTGGAATAGTTCTCCTGCTCTCATGCTTTCCAGGCTGACTCACCTGAAAGCCCCCCACAACCAGGGTTTGCTCTATTGTGTTGCCCAGGCAACGTGCAGGGCTAAGTGCTGCAGTAGGTGAGGGGCAGGGACAGCTCTCTTGCTCTCATAACCTGGCGTGGGGGAAGCTCTCACCTGCTGCAGGTGGGGAGGGGAAAGGAGAAGGCATCGCCTCTGTGCTCACACTATCTTACAGCAGGTCAGTGTCAGGGCTAGCTCTCCTATGCTCACACCCTCTAGCTGGCTCACCTGCAACACCCTCCCTGCACCCCCTTAAGTGGAAATCTCTGGTTGCTTTGGAAATTCAGTTATATCATACGATGTTTTGCTGGGGCAGACGGGTGAAAGGATATTTTGCTGAAGCAGACATGTGATGTTTACACAGAATATAAATATGACCCCACAGACAGCAAAAGGAAGGTTTGGCATTGGTTCGCCTTTCTTTGCTTCACTAGTCTTTGCTGACAATGCTCATGTATTGGTTCACCTTGCATTGTGTTGCTGATCACCACTTGTGATTTTGTAGAGAGTAACTTGCCAAAGAACTTCTTGTGATGTTCTGGTGGCTTCTTGACTCTTCCATGGACTTGGGCCTGTTGATGGAGCCTTGTGGTTTCTTCTGGATTGAACACCTGTTGTTTTTTTTTTGTTGTTGTTGTTTTTTGTTTTTTTGTTTGTTTGTTTTCGAGACAAGGTTTCTCTATATAGCTCTGGCTGTCCTGGAACTCACTCTGTAGACCAGGCTGGCCTCGAACTCAGAAATCTGCCTGGCTCTGCCTCCCAAGTGCTGGGATTAAAGGCGTGCGCCACTACCACCCGGCTGAACACCTGTTGTTGATTCATGAGTGGTGTTTTGTTGGTGGACTGGACTTTTGCTGCTGATTCATGTTTGATGGATTGCTAGTGAACTGAATTGCTGATATCCTTACAACAAAGATTGGAATCACCCCAAAGAACTATTTCTAAACAGCCCCACAACCCCCTGCCCCCATTTCCTATTAACCTCTCTTTTTCAACTATCACTGGTGTGTGGTGGGCTAGAAGGGAGGTTGTAGCATTTAAGAAGCCTTATTAAAGTAGGTTTTGTAATATCAAAGCCAAACCCCTCCCCTCTAATCAGGGACAGCTCTTCTGTGCTTCCCCAGGGAAAGTTACTCTCCCAAACACTGCAGCAGGTGAGGGGCAGAGACAGCTCCCTTGCTCTTATGACCTTGGAGGCCAACTCTCTACCTCTCAAAGGTGGGGAGGGGTAAAAGGGGTGGCATCTTTTCCTTACCCATACCACCACACAGCAGACCACTAGCAGGGCCTGATCTCTCATGCTCACACACACATCAAGGGCTGGGACCTCACCATGGCCTTAGCTGGCATCACTGGCTACTCATATCAGGCTGTTTCTCACTACCCTCGAGTCTCCAGTTCCACCTGTCCTCATTGTGCCCACATCTTTCTGTTTCTCTTCCATCTCTCTACTACTTACTTGCCACTCCTTGTGGTGCCAGGGACCTTTGGGTGTCTAGGGTCATATCAGGTATGGTCTCAGGAGTGCTATGTTCCACATATGCCATGTGGCACTGGGCAGGGATTGTCTCAGGCTTGCTCCCTTCCTGAGGCACGAGGTGCCAGACTAGGAGCTTTTTGTAGGTCTCCCTTCTCCCTGGGTCACTGGCCACTGGCCCATAAGGATGAAGGAAGCAGAGCTGGCAAACAGGGTTTCCTCCAATGACCCATGAGTACAAACAGAAATGACATATTGGGACAAGACATGAACACACAGACACATAGACACACATGGACACACACACACACACACACACATACTTTGGCTAGGTCAAACTACATGGTTCATCAACTCCACAAGTGTTCATGCAAACTTACATACATCTATATATACTTACACATGTATGCATGTACATACATATAGACAGACATACATATATACATTTGGTAGATGGGGCAGAACCCAAAATCCACACTTTATTTCTTTTCTCTGACAATTTATTCCTTCTAGAAAAAAACCTCTCTATAAAATTACCTTAGAGGTAAAATGTAGTTATTCTTGATTACATAAATGGGGGTACAGCTTGGGCTACATACACCAGAGTGCACATCCAAAACAAACAAAAACCCAAACAAACAAACAGGGCAAATGAGATGGCTCAGTATGTAAAAATGCTTGCCACACAAGTCTGATGACTTGAATTTAATCACCAAAACCAATGTCTACTTGATGCAATGTCTACTTGACACAATGTCTACTTGACACAAGCTAGTGTCATCAGAAAGGAGCAAGCCTCAGTTGAGAAAATGCCTTTAGTGGTTTGAATATGTTTGGCCCAGGGAGTGGCACTATTTGGAGGTGCAGCCTTGGAGTAACTGTGTCACTGTGGGTGTGGGCTATAAGACCCTCATCCTAGCTGCCTGAAAGTCAGTATTCTGCTAGCAGCCTTCAGATGAAGATGTAGAACTCTTAGCTCCTTCTGAACCATGCCTGCCTGGATGCTGCTATGTTTCTCCCTTGATGATAATGGACTGAAGCTCTGAACCTGTAAGCCAGCCCAATTAAATGTTGCCCTTGTAAGAGTTGCCTTGATCATGATGTCTGTTCACAG